>BGPR01053404.1:0-10411 GCA_013235015.1 Araneus ventricosus | reverse complement strand
GACAATTGCCCAAATTAAAATGTGGTAGATGATATATTTTATCGCAAAATAACACTTAAAATAAGTAGAAATTGTTTCCTTTGTTTCAAATAGAATAATTCTGAAAAGAAATTGATCTAAATATTAGTTTTAAAAGCAATTTCATGAAGAACACTGAGAAAAGTCATTTTAGCTTAGTTATGAAGAAGCAGGATTCCGTTTCAACCATTTTAAATACCTTGAAACCTATTTTCGAATTAAAAATATTTTGCTTAAAAGCAACAAAGAATTACTTAACTGTATAATATATATGTGTAACATAAATCCATTAAAATACGTACTTGAAGCTTTTAGGAAGTCTTCTACATGTCTCTGCTTGGATTCGACAATTAGGAAGTCAAATAATATTCTTCTCATTAATTAATTTTAAGGATTTACACAGAAAATAAGTGCAGTAAAATCGCAACAATTGTTTCCTTTTGTGTATTTAAGCAATAAGCAAAATACTTCAGAATAATATAATCAAATAAACCTACGCCATGTTATTATGTTACGAAAGAATGTTCAATTCATTTCGCAATGAATTGATTAAAATACGAAATCATTTTACGTTCTCTATTATTAATTTGTTTATCGCATTGAAGCTTAGCATTATAACAATAAAGTTTGTATATAGCAGCTAACTAAATATAACTGAAAGCGTTTAGTATCTAAATTAAATCAACTTGAATTCGTTTTAAATATTCGTATTGTAAAGCTTTTCTAAATGATAAGCTATGCTTAATTAAGAAAGATTATTAATGCACATCCGAAGTTTATTAACAGCTTAATGGTTTAATACAATTATTCAAATTGCCTTTATTCCTTTTTGATAGAACTTGATTATTCACTTGGTTGCATTACATGAAGTATACAAGCTTAAGGATATCATTTAAGAATATTAAAAATTATCTGCTTGATATATTTTCCTAATTATTTTAATCATGCACATAAGGAGTTCAGTAATATAATATTTTAATAAAGGTTCTGCTAATTTAAAATTTCAGTAAATATTTTAGCTCATGCAGTACTTAACTTATTAATTAAAACTGAAGAAATATTTGCATTACTGAATAAAGTATATCGATTTACAAAATTTTTAGAATTAGAACTAAATTCATCAAATTTTGTCTTTTGCAGTAAATACATTAAAATTAATAAAATAAAATGTAAAATATTTCTGGTTACAAATTTTATCAGACAGCGTTTTTTAACCCCACGGGAGGCCAATTATTTTGAGCGTATAGATTTCAGGTTAAAAAGCTTGGGTTTTAAAGTGAATGAACCAAAATTTTTGTATTTAATCTCATCTCTGAAATCCGAAGAATAATTTATTCATGGATGTTTAAGAAAACATACATATAAATACGAATTATCTGCGTTGGAATTAGACAAGAGAAACGCCGTTTCCGACGCTAGTAGGGTGAAACGTTATAACTCAGAATTCAATCATTTTATATTCTGATAAATGAGGAGTTAGTCAAAAAAAATGTAATTGATCTTTTGAGATATTTTTCATGGATATGATAAATTTTCGACTTAAGGGGACATACGACTCTTAAACCTCGAAAAAAATAGTGGGAATCTGTCAAATTCGATGCATTATATATCTGAAACAATGCAATTCACAAACTCACTTTTTCTAGAAAAATATTCTTTTTCTTTCTCTTATAGTACACACATTTTGAAACCTTCATATTGGTATATATTTATTTGAGAGAGTAATAAATATGGGTATAATTTTATGGAGAAAAAATGAGATAGTCACATTGTGCGTATGATTACAGATGAAATATTTATCTAAACACAATATTTTAGGTATATAAGTAATCCAAACAAGAAGAAAAAAGAAACTTAACCACACTTATTAACATTTAAATTAAATTTTTGTTTTATATACCAATTTAAAATAAAATTGTTAAAAATAATTAAAATTTCAACTTTTCTAACCCTCCCCAAAAAACTTCTTTGGAGAAATATGTACAAAAATGTGGTTCAATTTGTAGAACATAGCAAAATACATATTCTGTAAAAGTTTTATGTAAATATATTCATTAGTTCTTGCGATATCGTGCGCACTATATAAAAAAACACATTTTGAGATATAGCGCTTTAAAGATATGGCCATATTCAATGTTTACGTTGAAGAGCTGACACATTTTCCATCATAACTTTCATAATTATGGGAATTTTTTAACGCGAATTGTTTTAAATTGTTCAGAAAAGACAAGGAAATAATGTATATTTTTTATATATAAAATCTAAAATTTTGGAGGTTTAACAGTCGTAAGTCCCCTTCAAACGGTTTGCATGAAAATTTGTTACAATTGTTAGAAATATTGCAGTATATGTGAGCAATAATGCGTTGAAGAATATTTCCTTGATCGTGAACATGCAGGACATGGAATTCATTGAATAACGTTTACTTGCTTCCAAATAAAATAAGTTTAATATCAGAAATTGCAAAGTATTTCAAAACATGTTGTTATGGATAGCAACCCCAATTTACAAGCGATTATAATAATTATGAAATGACTTTACAGACCTGGATTTCCATTATCCTATAACAATTAACTCCAACATAATGGAAATATACTCAATTCTGCTGGACAATGCCATTAAAATACATGCAACTGCGTCTATTATTTTAATGGCCTGTTAATATTGAAGTCTCCGATTGCTTTAATTGCATTAATCTATTTTTAGATAGTGTCGGGTTTAGTCCGTTTTGGCATAAATCACTATAATTATTTTATCAACTCACATTCAAGTCAAAAATGTGTCATACTGTCTGTGCATATTTTCAAAATAAATTTAATGTACTTGTGAAAGTCCTGTGATGTATTTCAGCATAGCATGAATAATCGTGGCGATTTCTTTATCAAAAATAATGTGTTTATTGGACGTCTTCCACAGCACAAACATGTAAAACAAACACATACACTTACATCACAAACGTTACATCACTCACTGACTTCGAATTCTATGTTCAGTCATAATTATTCTTCTCCGTTGCTACATAACGTTAGCAAATGATAAAAATACCAATATTCTCTATATTTATAACCTTCAGAAAAGAATTAATGATGCCAAATGATTTCTTAATTAATTTATTTTACAGCCAAATGATATTTGTAAATTATTTTCTTTTATGACCAAACGATTTTTTTAACTAATTAATTTCTTTTTTTGAATATTTTACTAATTCTAATTAATAATACTAATAATAATTTAATAATTCTAAAAATATCAATCTACTCTATTTTATAACCTTTAGAAAAGATTTAATGCCAAAAGATTTTTTTTAATTAATTTCTTTTACAGCCAAACGATGTTTGTAAATTATTTTCTTTTATGATCAAACGATTTTTTTATGAAATTAATTTCTTTTCTTTAAATGTTATATAATATAAATCTAAATATAACTAGTATATAATCATACAGAAATAAAGTAAACAAGAATTAAATCTATATCAAAAAGTCATTATTTGAACAATACATCAATTTTAAATAAAATCTAATAAATTGAAATTACTAAAGATACCATAAACAAAAATCAAGTTTAAACATTATATGTCAACAAGTGAAAGAACACTGTTGTTATTAAAAATAATGAAATAGGCAATCCAAGTAAATGGAGTTTTCAACAATTAATATAGCAGCTTGGCTGTGGACAAGCTTTAGCCAGGTTAAATTAATTTTGCTGTACAAACCATCTCTGTTACTATTGTTGTTGAAAAAACAAACAGGGTAATTTACCCTAAAATGAAATAATTTAGAAAAAAAAAGTCTTTTACTAACCCTAACTATAAAGCATGACTATATAGAAACGACTAAAATTCAGGATAAAATATGTAAATATCATTATATTGCACTAAGATATTGCACTAAAGACAGTAAATATATAATTCAATAAAATACCCATACTTTACATTAAACATAAACTAATCTGTGTCTCCTCTTAAACTTACCAGAATTCATCTCTTTCAATATAGCCCGCCATGCATATTGACAACACATGTTACGACAACCAAAAATCTTACCATGAATCAGCATAATTGAATAAATAATAAAATTAATTTTTGATATCATGAATTAGTAAGATACGTATATTAAAATTCTCAAAACTATATTAAAAATTGTAATACATTTAGTTATCTAGAAAATATTAGAAAATAGTTTAAAATGTCTATTAAAAAGGAAATTTTCACTTGAAAGATCCTGGCGCCATCTATGTAATAAATCTGAAACAAATAACTCAATAGCCAAATTTGAACAAAACTACACATTACGAGTAGAATAAGTGAAAACACTATCCCACTAACAAAGAAATAAAAATATTCTTTTATCAACCAATATGAGTGATTTATTTTAAATGACCTAAATATTTCCTATCTATATATGCTCTTAGAAAACCTATAGGCACTCCATAATCCTGGACAAAGGATTAAAAGTTTCTTATGTTCTTAATTCTAATATCAATGTCTGTTACTAAATTATTATTTCTAATTTTGTAATTTTTTACTGAATTCTTGAAGACAGAAATGCTAAGATTACTATTCCAAAAAGGGAATTTATTAATTTGAAAATTAAATGCATTTCTTTTATCAAAGATATATGTTACTAATTTATTATCTATGTTTTTAATATCTAGATCTAAAAATTCTGCAGCTAATAAATTGGCATTAGTTTTTATAAGTTTTAAATAATCAGGATAGAAGTCAATATGTGGCTTTAGGCCAATTTCTTTATTGAATAATAATAAATCATGTATATAACGGAATAATATACTATGGCTATAATTAGTCAAATCTTTCTCATAGTAGTGAAGATAAATATTTGCTAAACTATTACTAGCTGGGCTTCCTTGAGGTAATCCTTTAATTTGATGGAAAATCTTATTATCAAAAAAGATATAATTTTCTTTTAGAACAAGATTAGTAAGATTTTTTAAATTATCAATGTTAGTATCTTTTTTAAGATCATAATCTTTATGTATATTTACTAGGGTATTAGTTAAATCTTCAATATCTATACTATTAAATATATCCTGGAAGTCAAAAGTATGTACACTAGTTATTTCTACATCTTTAATTACATTTAATATCTCTACACTATTATTTACTATAATTGTATCATTTTTCTTATTTAAATTCTCTATCACTGTCTGTATTTATTTTTGCAAGTGTTTGCCTGATTTCGTAATATAAGTATTGCAGCCATTAGTAACACTTCTAAATTTAAGAGGACTCTTGTGAAATTTTGGTGTAAGAAAGATGTGAGGATAAACTTTTTTAATATAATTAATTCCCAATTTTTTATGGAAGGCTTGAATTCTAATAGAAATTTCTCTTTCACCTAATTTTGTCTCTTTATAAATATCACTATTAATAATATGATCATTAAGTATTTTTTTGTAAAAATATTTACAAATTATAGCAAAATTACTGGGCACTTTGTCTATATAGACTATTACAAAATCTGTTTGCAATTCTTTAATATTTTTTTTAATATCAGGATATCTATTAAAATCATTAGATTTAAAATTATAGTTAAAAAGATCTAATAATGTTTTATGTCTATATTCATTAAATGCCTGTAGAGGCAGACTATATTTAATTGCCATATTTAATAGAAATTTCTCAATATCTTTTTTAATTTGATTTTTAATAATTTCATTACTATTAGCTATAGCCATTCGATGCTTTGTACCTTTACTCATTAATTCTCTAAGTTTTTCATTTCCAACAATATTCAAATCTCCAGTAATTACATGTCCATGATCTTTATTCAGGAAATCATTATAATTTAAACATTTGCAATCATCACTCGTATTACTTTCTTTTATATTATTATAGTTAAATATGATTCTGCCTAATTGTTTGTTATATTTAAATGCACGTTTAATTTTAATATTTTTTATAGGGAAGCAATTAATATGTTTATCTAATATAGCAGAAAATTTATATTTGTCATACTTTTTGTTCATAAAAAGGAAAATACAATATTCAATATCATTCTTATTGGAAGTGTTATGTGATAAATTAAATTTCTTATAAATAAATTTGAAGATATCTCTAATCAAATCCCATCCATGTGAGTCTGTCTTATTATTCATAATTAATTCTGTGCTAGCTTTTATTTCTTTTTTATTTAATCCAAACATATATCGTTTAATCTTTTTTATATCAAAATCTTTATCAAAATTCTTACACAATACCAATAATTCTTCATTAATAATCTTAAGTTCTCTATTATCTCTCTTGTGTCTAGCTATACTAATTTTACCATGTCTTTTTTCTATATTAGAAGCTTCTACTTTATAAAAGTAATGAGATTCATTACCTTTTAAAACTTGCAGAATGTTTTTCCCAAATTACAATACATGAAGTCCATAAGGATATATAGTGTTGTAGTATTCTATAAAGAAATTTTCCCACCATAATCTATTTTTTATGTAAGGAACTATCTTAATGATGCTAATATCAACATTATCAATTCCATGTGCATGGAAATGTTCAATTTCTATTATATTATGAATATTTTTGTAGTTTTCAAATTTTTTAGTGTCTGAAAGGTGTTGATTAATTCTTACGTTGATTGTATTAGATGTTTGTCCTATATACTTGAAATTACAAATTTTACAATTCAACATATATATACAATTATAAGTTTTACAAAAAAAGAAATTCCGAACTATTATCTAATTGAGCTACATTAATCATTGCACAAGTTTTACATCTCTTATTATTACAACTTTTGAATTTAAGATTCTCTAAATAATCAATCTTTTCATTATTATTCATTTGCTTCATATTACTATTGAACTGCTAGTGTAGAATCTGAAAAAGGGGAAGCAAATTTATTTTTATATTTCTATTTTGAATTCCAGAAAATCCTGGTTTTATACTTTTTTGTAAAATTATCTCTATACCCATTATCAAATCCCTCTATATTGTCACCATAAATACAGCTCAAATCTTTATAATTATTATTTTGTGAAGTATTACTATTATTATCATTTTGAAAATCATTTGTAGAATGAAAGTCTGTATCAATATCATCACAAGAAAGTAGACTAAATTTAATTCTAGTATCAAACTCACAATAATCCCCAAATTTAGGCATAATAGCTGCAATATCTTTTTTGTCTTTTTTATATTTTAGAATTTTTTTGTTTACTTCTCTATTTCTGCACTCTCCCTCATTAGACTCTCCATGTATCAGATCCATAAATACCAAAAATCAAATGCAAATTAATGATGAAACAATGGTAAAATTTTAACGATGATATACATACCATAATAATATAAAACCGAGCACAGACCTACAAAAATGTACACCTAATTGCCAGTCTCTAATTCTTTAAATCATATAACTTCATAAATATTTCTAAAATCGAAAGTAGCAGTACTTGCTGAATTGTGAAATTACACACATCCATACGAAAAGTTACCCATTTGAAAGCAACAACAAATCACAATTTCAAACGTGAAAACAATAGAACATACATCAAAGTGAAATATTTAATATCCAAATCAAACTACACACCACTATATATACCATTTAAAAATCAATTAGATCATATATGCACATTCTAAAAAATGGCTATAAATCAACTGCTAATTAATCCAATTTTACCTAAAATAATCACTAAAGAGATCCCACGAACAAAAACAGTAAATATTTTTTCATTTTTATAGTTTTTTTGTATTTTTGCATTATAGACATAATGGTACTTGAAGAATATCATTAATACATTACTAGAGAATAATAAGACAAATAAGAAGATACATAAATACAACCATAACTAAGAATTAAAAATACAACATTCTAAAATCTAAGAATACAAATAAGAAGTTACACAAAAACACACACAACTTTGAATTAAAAATAAAGCATTGCATATACCATGAATAACAAGTAAAACACATATGGATTAAAAATACACAGATACTTAATCAACACAGACAAAAATATCCTAAAAAGGAACACTTTTTATCTATAATTTGTTCTTTAAAATATTCATATCATTATTCTCATATCACTTTTTGTATAATTTTTTACACTTAAAGTGCTAAGCAACCTTTTAATAGTGCAAAAATATATATAATATAAATCCAAATATAACTAGTATATAATCATACAGAAGTAAATTAAACAAGAATTAAATCCAATATCAAAAAGTCATTATTTGAACAATACATCAATTTTAAATAAAATCTAATAAATTGAAATTACTAAAGGTACCATAAACAAAAATCAAGTTTCAACATTATATGTCAACAAGTGAAAGAACACTGTTGTTATTAAAAGTAATGAAATAGGCAATCCAAGTAAATGGAGTTTTCAACAATTAGTATAGCAGCTTTGCTGTGGACAAGCTTTAGCCAGGTTAAATTAATTTTGCTGTACAAACCATCCCTGTTACTATATATATATATATATATATATATTCGTTAGGAATATTACAATGTAAACTTCAATATAAGAGTAATAATGTACAGAAATGTATTACAATACTATAAACCTACATATATATATTATTCGTTACAAATATCACAGTATCAAGAAAACTTCAGTTCTAAAGGCACATGCTTTGAAACTAAAGTTTTCCAGCGGAATAAAAGTGCAGACTTATGAAGACAAAAGTTAAGAGAATGCTTTCTAATTTCTGTGAAGTTGCACTCTCATAAATTTACTGCAATATTGAATATCTTAAAGGCTTACTTTTAGCTTATAGCCTAAAACTTAAACTCCTTTATAAAGTGTGGCATTTCTGACATTCTGCCTGTTTCAAAATTACTGCTTATTTACAATGACTTTTAATTAGTTAGAACAGTTAACGTTTAAAATTTATAAGCTTTTTCGCAAAAATTCTAATGTTCGATAGTTTGCATTTCTCAAAATTCAGCATGATCTTCTCAAGTTACTATCCGCAAATCTTAGTAACATTTTAGTTTTACAATCAATAAAATCCCTGGTTGCTGCTAGCATTTTGCACTTACAAGAATTTTACACCATCTTACAGGGTTGATTATACTTTTAGCGATTAATAATTACAACTTTTATAATTTACTATTAATTAATTAATATTACTGCTGACTCTGTAAAGTTTGAAATTTTGCAATTCTTCAGCTTTTTCATAGTTTTTCAGTTAAGTATCTAACTTGTTAACACCAGAAATAATATATCACTATCTACATTTAAGTCATTATTACGAACCATGAAACCAATCGGTTTTAATAAGTATTTTTCTTTGAAATCATCGAATTTTAAAACTAAATGCATGAACGTTCATAATTTACAGAATCTATAAAGTCTTAAATTTTGTATCGTTTCAGATTCATAACAGTTGCCTTTATTACGTAACATTTGCAAAGGATTAATAAAATTTATGCAGAATTTCCATATCTGAAAAGAAGGAATAATTATTATGATTCATATTTATGAATCATAACAATTGTCATTAGCATTAACAGATATTTCCTTGAACTTTAAACTATCGACCTTTTAATAAATATTTCCCTTACTTTGGAAACCGTCGATTTTTTAAAACTGAATATTCATATTCAAAAAGGATGATGTTTCATCTCTGAGGAACTGAATGGTACTTCTTACGCTTACTCCGTTTTATACTTTGCAATTAATATGAAAATTTCATTGAGTACAGATTCACCGAATTATTCCTTCGAACTCTCGTGATATAAATACACACTTCGTATTGTAGTTTATTCAACGAAGTACATTCTAATCTTCTTTATATTTGCCGAGTTTCACCCTACCCTCCGTAATTCTCTTCCTCTTTTTTTTTGTTTCGGTGAATCCAATAATGAAATACGATGCTCACGGTTGCCGAATTCCAATTTTCAATAAAGTAGCGAAAGGGACAATTGATTTTCTGGAAAAAGGAAGCGGGAAGAATATCTGGGACATACAAAAGAACATTTCTACTCTGAACTTGTCTTGCTTCAACGCTTATTCTTCTTCTAACGCTTCTAGGCTTAAATAACTCGAGTGAAGATTCTATTTTTTTTCCTCTCTCTCTCCCTATTCTCCACACAAATCTTCGATTTAGACATTTTGTTTGAATCGCCATTTTTGTTCAGAGGAACATTTTTCATTGATAAATGTTGCTTCGGATCCATAGCTTTAATAGTGCGTTTATGTTCTCGATTTGACGGCGAATGTTGTAAGGTTATTGACAAAGAAATAGTCCATTATTTTTCATGTCTATATAGAAACATGGAGGTTATTCAAAAAATTAATAATTACCAAAAAAGTACTTTGATGTTCATGCAATCAATGCTATCTGTAGTTATATACAGGCTACCTACTTAAATAAGCGCCACCCCCTTTAGCTTCAGAACGACGACAGCTTTAGTCATGAAAG
>BGPR01053403.1:0-10411 GCA_013235015.1 Araneus ventricosus | reverse complement strand
AAAGCGTGTCCATGTCTACCAAACAATTCTGAGACAGCAATAACCATTTCTTCCAAAGAGCAAGAAGGAAAAAGAAATAAAGAAAGGAAACACAAGCGATTTTCAAAAGTCCGTCAAAAATGTCATAGAACGATATTATTATGCTCCAAAAGGCGGATGGAAAAAAGCAGTCTTTCGAAAAATAATCTTTCATGGAATTCTACAACGTTTAGGGAACCATTAGGGAGCGAAATTCTGAAATTTAATGGCTTAAATTTGGTACGTCAAAACAATCTAAAACGTTTAATGTCCTGTAAAAGGGTAACGTCTGATGTTGCTCTGTCAGCCGACTGATACTCCAAATTATCCTAGAATCCTCCCATGGTGCATTTGAGAAGCATAGAATTGCTTCCAAGTAGGGTCTTCTTGTAACAAATTGAGTGGAAATTAAGGTATTCCATACCCTGAGGAGACAGACATGGAGTTTCTTGAATTTTCTATGAAGCTCGCTGCCTCGCTTCGATGTCATTATGAATGGCAAAGTACTGCTGGAACCACTAATGCAGAGTAGAAGATTTTGGAATGGTATTTTCACAGACTCCTTGTTACCTCAATTCTGACATTAAAGGCGAAGTAAATGTAGTGTGGGGACTCAAATAATCGTGAAAGCTTGTTTCTCTTTTGAAGGACTTGATTAAATTATTCTACGTGGGGAAGCTATTTCAAAGCAGGCAATTTCGGTTCTGTTTGTTATGAATTAGTTTGGAATGTTGACAGCTTCCGGGGAATTAGAAGTCAAAATGTTTTGTTCGTGAACTTTTGAAACAGTTGTAGGAAAGAAGCAGGAATACCCTTCAGAATACTGGAAAGGTCTCATCTTTTATTAGAATTCGTGATTTAAAAATACGTTTATATAAATTGTTTTCTCTTTATTTTAGTTATAATACAAAGCCTAAAGCAAATTGACGGGAGAAAAAACATTGAAAGCGTTTATATAATCATCCATACGTAATTATATAAGCTGTTTCAAATGCCTATTTTATTTTTACCGAATGCTCTTTAGTAAAAATTTAGTTTCGATCTGTTTGTGCAACCTTCATCAATGCTTATCATTTATACTAAACATTTATTTCCCAGATAGCAAAGAAGGTTGCGGAAAGGTTGCCATTTCACTTTCCATAGGCTGTCCGCGAAAATATTTCCGCTCAAACCGTTTCGGAAACCATTGCCGCAAAATTGACGTAGATAAGCTTTTTATGAACCACCTGTCCCATTGTGCGTAGCGCCTTCGGGTATAGTGGTTATTGCGTTTGTCTTCAAACTTTAGGAACGTAGGTTCGATCCCCGGCTCGGAGAAATTTGAAGTTTGTAGGAGTATGGCTTTGAAAAGGGTGTGAAAATAAGGGGGTTATTCTCTGTAGGAATACGGCTTCGGAGGGAAGAAGGGGGATCCAACTCTTAATAACTTTTTGAAAGGGCTGAAACAAGCTTGTAATAAAAGCTTGGGGAAATCTTACTAAAAACCTTACAGAAAACCTTGTTTCTTGTTGACTAGCGAACCATTCCACTACCTTGCCGAAAGGTTCAACTCTTGTCATGGAATCCTTTGTGACAACCCTTTACCTTGCTGACGACAAGGTTTCCAAAACCTTTTAGAAAGCTTTCTTTTCTATCTGGGTTATGTTTATCCTCACTGCTATTTTCTTAAATTCTCCTTATTTGTTAATTTAACCTTCAATCAATACTTGTTTTTATTTATGTTAAAAATATTTATTCTCCATTCCATTTTCTGAAATTTTAGCTTTAATTTTTTTCAGCTCCGCTTATTCACATTTTATTTTTAAATCAACAACGAACAGTTGTTCACACATGCATTAAAAGTGTCTTATGACAATTCGTACCGAGTTATTAACTGCGCCGATTTATAAGTAATCAATTCAATCAGAGAGCACCGAAGGTAACCTCACGTATATTAGGCAAGAATTTGAGAAAGCTTGGAAACCCAAGCAAAGGCAAGCGAAGATTTAAAGGTTCCAAATTTGCAATGCTATGATACTGAACGTTTCAAAATGCCAACACTATCATGTTTGAACGATTTTACTCCGGAAAGAGTCAACAGGCAATGAGTAAGATGAGAGCATTTTCGGAGTTACTTGTTAGATCACGCTAAATAAAATGCAAACATCTCCCCCTTAAGTTTCCACTTCACCCCTATTTTGGCGATATCAACTCCGGCTGGCGCATGCTCAAAAGTAAGGAGGGTTTCGGAATCCGAGAACATACAGTATTTCAAATCACAACCAAGTTTGTTTTTAAATTAATTTCTCTAAATGCAAACACTTTCTCAACTTATAAGAAAGAAGTAAATAAGCGGCTAATGAAAATTCCTGGATGAATTTAGCTGCCAGTAAGATAGAATTTGTTCATTTATTTCTTAATATGTCTAAATTGGTTCCATTGCCTAAAAATATTCCTGTTTTTACTTATTCTGTTTTGTTCCTTCGAATATAGATGGCGCCATGGGACTAGTATTTCATTAATAATAATTTGATAATTCCTCCTTTTAAAAGAAAGTTAACATGGGTTTGTGATTACGTGAAGGCCTTTTTCTCTTTTTCTGAACTATGGGCATAGGGTAAGTTTTTATTTATGACGGCTAATTTTTTAAAAATAGCCCGATATCTGTTAATTTTAATTAATCTAATTAGCATTTTGATGTTTGTGTTTTTGTTTTTTCCTCTTTCTTTTCAAAATATGCTTTTTGGTGGATAGAACTCCTTTGTCTTTTGTTTGGGAAATATCGGGGTAAGAGAAGCTTTGTTTGGCGTAATGCAAGCTTCTTGCAGAAAAATTTCCCAGTTATTATTTTCAATACATTTCGAATAAAGTTCTTACTCCTTGAAAAAATGGACTATAATGGAATCTTCATTTGCTTTTGTTTCTTCCGATTACCTCTGAGCTTATCTTTGTTTTTTTGCTTTCTTTGTATGATATTAATCTTTATTGTTCTCTGTTTTTTGTTCTGCTACTTTGTTTAAATTTTATTTTCTAAATTTTATTCTCTAAATTTCATTGTTTATAAATTACTTTTTGTTGTTCTTGTTTAATGTTTAAGTTAAAATTTTAATTTATTTTTAAATTTATTCTAATATTTCTAGTTGATTGTTTTTAAGCTCTATAGAATTTGTTAATTGTGCTTTGAATGTTATTTTAAACCTCTGACGCGATTTCAAGAACAACAGAAATGTTGAGAGATTCTATTTACGAGAACATCATTTCGTTATTATTACGCTATTAATTAATATCTTCTGAGTTCATTATCAGGTGCTTATTTATAATACATTTTTTTAATTTAGCTAATTTTAGACAAAGTGAAAAACTAATTATAGTCTCAAACAGACAATTAATGACTTTGGTAAAAGTTAAATGCAATTATTAACAGGTTACTTATGTTGCGAAATTATGCATAATATTTTCCTGTTCTATTGTTATTTTCTATCTTTTCGAAATATATTTCCAAAATTGTTTCTTACAAATCCAAATTTAAGACTTAATTGAAAATTTTATATTTTAAATTTATTTAAGTGGATGTTTCATTTAATTAATTCAACTTGAATTTAATTCACTATGTATCAGTTCAAAATCAACATTTTGCAATATATATGAAAAACATTATTCAAAATATACATGTAAATTGTTATTCAATTAGTAATATGCAGACTTTACCAAATTATGAATTTTTCAAGAAAACTGCAAATAATCATAGATGTCTCTGCGGAAAATTGACAAACAGTCTAGTTTGTTGATAATAACTTTTATTTCTTTCTCAACTATTTCATTTATATGATTCGAATTTTTATATTTCAATTTAAAAAAAGATTTTCGTTATGAAAGTTTAATAATCAGCATGTTATACCAAGAGAATCATTTTTAATATATATTAAACAAATTAACAAATATTTGTGTATCAAATAATCCTAGACATGGCAGTTAACAATTAACCAAGCAAGTATTCCGCGCATGATATTATTTCATATTCATAAAATTTCTAGTGCTTCTTTTTGAAGAAGTTAGAATTCATCGAATATCCAGGTTTATGAGAAAGTTTTTTATTTTGAACTTTAGAAAAGATACTTGATTTGGCAGAAACAACTTTTTTGATGTTGTTGAAACAAATAATTTTCACTTTATTTATTAGTTACATGATTTGCGAATACAAAGATATTTTTGCATTCGAAAGAATTTTTAACTCGCTTTAATTATAATGAATTTAGTTCGGGTTTATAAGATGTTAAAAAAATTCTAATTAATGATATACGATAAAATTATGTGTTAAATCTATTTAAAAGATTGTGTAGCATTTGGATACTGAAAGCATTTTTATATTCACTCATTTACATTATTTAAATCATATTAAATAGAAAAAGAATTTCGAACCTGTAGTTCAAAACATCGTGATTATGTTTTAGATGTGATTCGTCTGTCTTTATGTTATTTTTAAATATTTATTCTTAATTAAACCAACTATAACAGGTGCACAACAAATGCATGTAATACCTTCGCAATGCGCGCATATTAATGCAACAACTGAAACAATGAAAAATATTTTTTAAAAATATATTCTAAAATAGATTTAAAAATTTATTACAAGTAGAGAAAATATTGAATGGTTTTGATTTTAAGAGGCGGGAAAACAATTTTTGTGCTATAATATGCTCCGCAGTGGTTCAGAAAATCTTTAACATTTCGATGGATTTTGAACTACAAATCTAAATAAAAAAACTTTCTCTTTGAGCATCAACCAAAGAAATAACTATTTGTCACCTTTGGTCTTTCTAGGTCCTACTCTCTGCTGTGTAGAGATTTTTCAATGATTTTCTATCAAGCAAGTCTCATCACACATGACAAAATTTATAGATATAGTCCATTCCTTTAAAAATTATCATGTTAA
The DNA here is from genome assembly GCA_013235015.1 of Araneus ventricosus. NCBI lineage: Eukaryota > Metazoa > Arthropoda > Arachnida > Araneae > Araneidae > Araneus > Araneus ventricosus. The sequence goes on along the minus strand of BGPR01053403.1, from coordinate 5,481 downwards.
AAAATACAAACAATTTTTAACATAATTAGTGTTTATCATCATGTTTATGTAAATACCAACAAGTGCAGAATCATTTAAAATGAAACACAAATAGCATTTTAAAATCCAATAACATTGAAAAAAATGAAAATATTGATTTAAAATACTAAATAATATTATTAAGCTGATAATAATAACGAAATTTATCTTTCGAAGCAAAACAACTATTTCTGTAATAAAATTTAAACATAAATTTTTAGCAAAATTTACTTTTTAGTTTTATTAACGACCCGTTTTGAAGCAACACTAGGGATATTTTGTGACTGACCTCGTAATATTGAACCGAGATCAGATGAAAAGGCCGGCAATGGGCTGGCACTCCCCTCTTCAATGTTCCTGACCTTGATTTTATATTTAGACTACAAAATTTCAATCCTTATCCTGACCCTTTGGCCGTTTTCACCCTATGTAGGACTTAAAAGTAATTTCTAGCTTGCGCAGCTTTACTCAGAAACATAGTTTAATGGATGAGTAAATATTTCCGGGTATGCGGGATGTGGTTTGCCGATGACTGACGGAATTTCTTCCTTCCTACCTCAGAAGTAATTTTTTAATTTATGAATTTTTAATTCAATGACTTCTACAGTTTTTTTGTATTGTGTGTCGTTTGATGTGCAATGTTGTTTATGTGTGTGTTCTTATATTGTGGGGTTTCAATGTTTAACTTATTTTATATATCTGCTTTTTCTGTGTTTATTGTTTGTTTCTTTTACAATACTTATATATATTTATTTATATATTTTTACTGTTCCTTGCTTGCCCGAGCGGTTTTTAAATTTATTGAGTTAGAGATGTTTCTATATTTTATATGAAAAGAAAGAGACTTCATTTTGTCATTCTTTATTTCATGACTATCATTCGCCACACTTGGTGGTTGAGTACATGTAAATCAAGCTATTCTCGCCCCATCGATGTGGGTCTAGCCATGTTTATACTCACAGCTCTCTTGTATTTAAAAGTACTACCCCAGTTCAGGCAATGCATGTAGCATTCTATTGTACCCAATAAATTCCGTCCTCCACATGCTGGTGGGGCGGCTCTCTCCCCGCTAGTCCTCTCCCTTCCTTAAACCATTCTTGTGTAGATCGGGCCATTGTGGGTATTTTTGCACCACACCATCTAGAGGACTTTGACAACCTACGTATGATTTAGAGTGAATCAGGCCCAAAACATGAAGGATCTTTAGCGGAATCGGATTTCGAACCCGCAACCCTGCTGCGCCGAGGCTGAGACCTTACCACTAGGCCACCCCTTCCTCGAAAAGAAATTAAGATTTGAGAATAGTATCTGAAGAGAAATACAGAATGGGTTGAATGTGAACCTTATGATTTGAATTTAACTACACAATGGGTTGAATGTGAACCTTATTATTTGAATTTAACTATAAAATGGGTTGAATGTGAACCTTATTATTTGAATGTAACTACAAAATGGGTTGAATGCGAACCTTATTATTTGAATTTAACTACACATTGGGTTGAATGTGAACCTTATTATTTGAATGTAACTACAGAATGGGTTGAATGTGCACCTTATTATTTGAATGTAACTACAAAATGGGTTGAATGTGAACCTTATCATTTGAATTTAACTTCTCCGACTGAGTTATTTGTGAAAAGAATATTTACTAGAATTCTGTCTTTTTTCATTATATTATCATTTACATGTTTGAATTATCTTTGTGCTTGTTAAGTTGTACCCGAAATTCAGGAATTTTTGATACCGATAGGATCTAGTTCTGAAAATGAAAAATAAGCTAATCAATAAAAACAGCTTACAAGTTTGAATAAGAACATATTCATGAGAAAGTAGATGGATTCTTTTAAGCTTCGTAAATCTTTGTTTTTTTCTTCCCTGGAAGCAATTGTATTTGCATCACTTTTGTTAGAGCTTGTTATTGTTATTGCTACCATTTCATTGTTTTATTTATTCACGGGGTAAAAAAGATCTTTAACACAGGATCATTTATTCGACAGGAAGAGAAATGAGAAAGTCGAGAATAAAATTTGCTTTGAAGCAGAATGTCAGCCTAATCTAATTTATTACATTCTCGTGTGTTGATTTTTGTAACTATGTAATTTTCTTCTCGAATCTTTATACTCGTCACTCGTTCCGATGATTGCTTTCGATAAATTATCGAAACTGTCCCAGCTTCGTGAAGTTAGAGTGTCTTTAAATTTGGGAAAGAAATTCGCTTCGAAAGACAAGACATTATTCTGAACATGATTAATTTGCTTTAGAACCTTTGTGATTACTTTAGCCATTAATCTTTCAAACATTTTTTGGCATGCATTTAGGTAGAAATCATTTAACGTTCTTCACGCGTTTTAGAAATATAATCAGAGCCATCAGCTTTACTTTTTAAATCAATACGAACCTGAACTTCAATTGGAAATGTATCGTGTGGAAAATAATTCATTTTCATAATTCATAGCATAATACCATTAATGTACTTCGGAGTGAGTAGTTAAATTTTAATGTGATAAATTCTAACGTCAGTTCATTTCATTCAAATACCTTATTCACTGTCCATTTTACCAAATGTAAGTTTCATATTTTAAGGAACAGAAAATTGTATTATGGATTTTTAACTAAAATATTTTTAGCCTCGATGAATTCGTTATAAATATTACTTAAAGTTTGTTTGATTATTTCAGAGAACATTCATTTCTATGGATTTAATTTTTCTAAAATTTAAAAATTTTCCAAAAAAAGTTTTCAAAATATCAATTACTAGCTGAAAACCCGTCGTTGCTCGGGATCCATATTTTTTCATATACCGGCCTCCTGTTTTTCCCCCCTAAAAATATTGTCACCAACTTTCCCCAACAAAAGTAAATATTCTTTGAATATTTTCTTGTTGAATTAAAACTTTCAAATTTAGTCTTTTCATCCCCTTATATAACAGTATGGCTTGAATGAAAATGCGAGAAAATTCAAAAAAGAACATTTATTTTAAACAATAAATAGTTAAATAACTAATACAGTTTTACAATGTACGAATATACTTATACTGTATAACTTGGTTACTGCGACGCTTCTAAAAAATGTTTTATAAATCAGATAAAGAAAGTCAAAAAGTCGCTCGAGAACAATTCTCACTCGAAAGAATTTCGCTGAAGAGTGAATGCTCGAACAAAAAGAACACTTTTAACCTCAGTTAGAGGAATAAAAACTAAATATAAATACTCTCTATTAATACTATAAATAAAGTCAAACCGAAACTCACATCGCATAGTAACTAAACTAACGTCATTGGATATTTGAGTGCATATTAAAAGCTACGAAATAGAAACGGAAGTTTAGTGCATGCTACAAAATAGCAATGGAAGTAAGAAGTCTGCCTTGGCGGAAAAGAGCAATATTTTCTTAGCTTTAACATTGGTAAAAACACGTGAATAAAGGATTTGATGAAACAATATATTAGTTTGAATTTTATGTTATAACATTAATAGCATTGTTGCAATTTGAGTTTAAAATGAATTTTGAGACGTTAATTACACTTAGAGAAAGTATTGTACAGCAATCAAATTGGTATCATTAAAAGGAATTGTTTGCTCTTTAAGATGATGTAAAAATAATTTTCGTACTATAAGTATTTCAGAAGGCATTGGCGAAAAACGTCAAAAAGTAGCTTAATTTTTGTTATTTAATTAAATAAATAAAAATCTAATTCGAATTTTAAAATACTTTTTACTGCGTTTGCTCCCTCTTGTGTTAATCCACCACTGTGCCAAATTTGGTCATCGTAAGTCAAAAGAATAAAAAAAAAAGAATAAACACACACACATACTTTTCTCTTTTATATATATATATATATATATAGATTGATTGATTTTTTTGTCAAAACTTACAATATCAGGTATTTCTTTGAAATCAAATTTTCAAGAGAAAGAAAGAAATTCCCTCAAATACTTGCTTTATACTTAATGCTAAAATTTTAGCTAAAAATCCGGGAAGTAAGCATGGAATTATTAATTTTAAATTATATTACTGAATTATATTCAAAATATTCGAATAATATTTTAAAACGAATTTTAGATTTATTCAACCATATTTTAATTTCGCTACCTCAAATATATTCTATAGAGAAACAATTAAATTTGGAAGTAGTATAAAATTTTAAAAATGTATTAGGATTATGAAAGCATTTTTTTTATAGTTTAAATACATTCCATGGCGAAGCAATCAAGACGGATATTTTGAATTTTTCTTTTTCATTTTACAATTTCATCATCGAAGAGGAAGCATTTATTTTGATTCTGAGGCTTTTTTGGGAGTGTCTATTATGAAAACCTTGATGAAATAAAATAGTAACAATTTGTTCTTTGAATAGTTTAACTTTGCGTATTTTAACATTTTCGCACAAGGGTCTTTACATAAACTGTTATTAACCAAGTATCAGTCGTACTCTTATACAGGTTATCGATATAGGAGTATCATCGATTTTATTACTTGACGACAGAGTCTAAATCCTGCTACTTTAAGTAAAGAACGAGCAAACGCAAGTTTAACAAAGTTTTTAAAAACATACTTTACTTTTATTAGTAACCTGTAAAATTAAAATTTTGCTATTACATTTATTTTATTTTATAATTTTTTCTTCTGGCTTTTAATTAAAATTAATTGTTATAAAAATTTTGGAATCTTGTTATCAGTTTTCTTTAATTCACTACCAAGTTGTACCCTTCTTATGGAATATAAAATTTAATTTCATCGTTCGATTCTGGATAAAAGTTCTGAATTGCGTAATTCTTAAATATTACATTCTGAAAATATAAAAAATGGCGCATGTTCATTAACAATACATAAGTGTACAAAATTTCTAAACTCTTGTTCATAAGAAAGTGAATAAAAACTCAATTACAAAATTCCATTTTAACAAACATGAAATAACTAAAACTAAATAAAATTGTTTTAAAACAACTATCTCTTTACAATATGACATTCAAATTTTATTTCATTTAAAGAAAAATGCACTACGGAGTAGATACCTCCATTTACAGAGCGCAATGAACAACAAACACACAAAGAACAGAAGCCACAATGAGTGAATCATAAAGATATTAAAAAACGAATTAGAAAAAAAGTTGAATATAGATTTAAAGGCTATAAACAATTCGATTAAAAAACACCAGTAGACATCTAAAAAATGTCCTGTTCATCGGAGAACTTGTTAAAAATTCTATAAAGTTTCAACAAAGAGAACCTGTTCACATAATAAAATCTTAAAAATACATTTTGAAATTAACAAAATTAACAAACAATCTACAACCATTACAACTACAAGAAATTAACAATCTACTAACATTACGACTACAACAAATTAACAAACAATCTACAAACATCTCAACTACAACAAATTAACAAACAATCTACAAACATTGCAACTACGACAAATTAACAAACAATCTACAAACATTACAACTACAACAAATTAAC
>BGPR01053402.1:0-10411 GCA_013235015.1 Araneus ventricosus | reverse complement strand
GGATTCCAAATTTTGTTGTGTCCGATAATATACCATTTAATAGCCATATGTACATAGATTTTGCTAAAACTTGGGATTTTGAATATAAGGTCTCTAGTCCACATCATCATCAAAGTAATGGCTAAGCTGAGAGGGGAGTAGGGATAGTGAAAGCAATAATGAGAGAGGCAAAAGAGGACAATAAAAATACAGTAGAGTCTCCCTACAGCAAATCTCTCCCTATAACGAAATTTTTAATCGGAATGTTAAATAACATTCAAAATATTCTACATATAACGAAGTGGTTGTCTCCTTATAACGAATTTTTTCAGACCTTTATATTTTCGATTTTTGTCATTTTTGAAGAGAGTTGCTCATTTCTGTGCAAACAAATCGCTCACACGTGCCAGTTTCTGGAACTACTCGCAATGTTCATTCCAGCGATAACACATAACAACAGAATGCTATGTGAAGGGTAATGCAGTTGTGGGGACCTGGGTTTCTACAGAGGGAGCAACATTTCTACGGGTCAAGATTCCAAGAATCGGGGTGGAGTGGGGATGGAAACAGCAAATGGATATGACAATACGCATTTTATGTTTATCCGTGCTAGTACGTATTATTCTCTAAATTGGTGAATTGTCTTTGCTTTTGAGCATTTTATTTATACAATGAAAATTAGTATAATTTTAACAAATTTATAATGAATATTACATCATTTTTAATTGAAAGTCGCAATTAAATATTTTTGAACTTATCGCACAAACTAAAAGGTTTGTAACATTTACTTAAATAACTGCAAAAATCTCTAATCTCCGTATAACGAAATTTTCTCTATAGCGAATTTTTCAACTGGAACCAAGCGATTTCGTTACAGGGAGATTCTACTGTAATTTTGTTGGTCTAATGGAATATAGGAATACACCAATCTCAGGGCTGAATCTCTGTCCAGCTCAGTTAATGTTTAGTCGAAGACTGCGAACAAAACTGCCTGTTACAAACAAACTGGTAAATTCAGAAGTATTTAATAATGTCAAAGGCCTGTTGATCGAGAATCAACAAATTCAAAAGCAGTTTCGCGATCGTTCAGCAAAATCGCTGAGTAAATTAAACCCAGGAGATAATGCACGCATGCAAAACATGAAAAATAAGACTTGGGAACCTGCACAGGTAATATCAATTGATAAAGATTTGAGATCATACACTGTCAAAAGTGAATCTGGTAAAATATTCAAAAGGAATAGAAAATATTTAACTAAATTCCATGGTGAATTAAATGAAAGGTCTGATTATGGCATGTCTGATAATGATAATTCAATGCCTGATAATTCAATAAGATTAACTAATGGACCAGTTCAAAATAAATGCATCCCTATGAATGATACAAATGTAACAACCACTAGAAGTGGATGACTTTGTCATAAACCAAGATATTCAAATGATTATGTATAAAATTGTTACTTTCAGAGTAATTTTCTTTGTAGTCTAGGGCATTGTATGTGTATTTCAGAATTATAATTGTATGTGGACTCTGCAAATTGTGTAAAAGATTTCACATCTCAGAAGGGGATGTCAGTAGGACTATGACAGCTCAACGCTGACGATTTGTTGATGCTGACGACTGAAGATCACTCGTACCGTTGTATCGCTTAAGCGATACTTATGCCTAATTCTGATTGATGATTAATCTGTAAATAAAAATCTATTAATTCAGAATGATTATTTTAATACTTAAGTATTAAGAAAATGACACCTGAGTATACTTTAAGTAAAAATCGGGGGCGAAATCAGTAATATTATATATACATGTTTTGATTTCGTTTTCAAAGCTTTGGCCTTTTTTTCAATTCCTACTATTAGTTCACACTCTTCCTATAGATATTTATTTATATATCTTGTTCAAATTTTCAATCGTTAATAAAATACTTTTTATTCATCCACTCAAGTTCAAATACATTTTTTAAAACTTGTAGTGGATGACACTTGATGTTAATACAGTTTCTTCAAATATTAATTCATTAATTAAATTGCTAGACTATTAATTAAGGTGCTAGACTTGGCGACAAACTTGGAGACTTGGCTATAAATTTGGCGACTTTGGCGACAAAGGGAATTTTCAAGATTCAATCGTTAATAAAATACTTTTTATTCATCCACTCAAGTTCAAATACATTTTTAAAAACTTGTAGTGGATGACACTTGATGTTAATAGTTTTTTCAAATATTAATTCATTAATTAAATTTAATTAATTAATTTTAGTTTTATGGGATTATGGGAGAAAAAAATTTCTAAAATAAAATTTTTCTTTGTTGACCTAAGTAGGAATTCACTTTTTTTTAAAAAAATTATATTACTTGTTTATTTTGTTGAAGTCATTATGCCACGGGCAACGCTGTGCTTTACTGCTAGTAGCCTATATAGAAAGGTTGACGATCGCCTACCAGTGAATATTCACCGAAGCTTTCAAAATGGCCAGATACGTAGTTTTTGTGTTCAGCTGCCACTGACTTTTTTATTACCTTCTAAAATAGGCGAATTAAAATCTTTATCTGCTCGTTCCGAAGTAAAAGGGAACGGACCTCTCTCCTGAAAGAGTGGCGGACAAGACAATCCATAATCCTTCGAGTTCAAGCTGAGGCCACCTACGCAAGCGCCTCGCCATCAGATAATCAGCAGCAAACGTGGGGAGAACAATGAAATTGCTTTGAATTGTGGCTAATAATTTCAAGGTCGTGATGAAGAAAGAATTGTTGAATCGGACGGAGGTCCACCTTCCGAAATTAGGACCGGAACCTTGAACCTGAGGACTCGGAGAAAAAGGGACCGTTTAAAATATCACGTTTCGAGAACTGGACTCTTCTCGCGCTACGCTACTGTATTGTATTAGATAAACGCGATTTCGTGAGGAGACTTATTCAGAATAAAAACCAGAACGTGGTTCTTTGACCGGTGGGGGAAATGTATATACAACATTTTCGTTTTCGGTTTGTGTGATTAGTAAACAACAGTAGTAGTGGTGTTTGCAGAGTCCATAAGTAATAATGCTCCTGAACTTTGATTTAAGTGTTTTGTGAAGCTGGAAAATCTTGTTGCATCAGCATTCAGTAGCACAAAAATAAAATTTAATGTCGAAATAACTTAAGTGTTACGTTATCAGATTCTTTTGACCTCAAGATGATAAGTAGGCATTCTTAGACAGAATGCTAGTAAGACAATAACCGTCCACAGTTGCACAAGAAGAATTTTAATCAAACTATTTATAAGAAAAAATGTTATGCGATGGACGAGCTTTCTGGTTTGCTTATTTTGGATTCACAGACCGTTTACCGGTAACCCTCCTATTTAAGCAATCGCCAAATCCATTTGGATACTATATCAAGCGCCAGCTTCGAATCAGTTCTTTCTTTAGTACACAAAACGTTGAATTCTGTGTTCTTTGAGTTTGTGTAATCTTTTCTTTTTAAGCCAGTTAAAAAAGCTCTTAAACGGCTAAATTCTAAATGGGACGATTGTAATTAGCTCAGTAGTTTGGTTAAAAATTTAACCACAAGTGATTATCTAAATCATATGGCTAAAAATTTAGCCGTCAACGAATTTTGGGAATGAACGTGCAGATGAATTAGCCAAGGAGGCAACCATTGATTTCAGATGAAACAATTAGTTTTGTTCCTTCTAGAAACCAGATAAGAAATGAAGGAAATAAAATTATAAAGGACCTGTGACAAAATCGTTGGAATGATTCAAAAAATGCGCGATGGACCAAAAATCTAATAGATAAAAGTTAACGTTTATAGATTATATGGCGATTTCTACATAAATCAAATTTTGACGGCACATGGAGTTTTTAGAGAACATCAGGCTAAATTCTTCGAAAAAACGTCGTTATGTTTATGCGGCCAAGAAACGGGATCTGTTTCTCACGTAATTAAAGAGTGCGAAATTTGGACATCATACAGAAAAAACTGGCCTAGTGGATGGCAGTTAATGAGTTTAAAAGACTTGATGAATAATGCCGATATTCGTATCTCATTGCGAGGACTTCTTCACGAACTGTTAATTAAAGAATTAGACTTATTGTCGTCGTTCAGTGAAACTCATGTTTCCCGTCACTGAAAAAAAAAGAGAAAAATATTGTAAAATGAGATGTATCACATTTTTCCTGCACGGACTAGGCCAGGGAGGGGTAATCTAATCTGTATTATCCGTCATCGTCTAAAAAGATCTAATCCGTCATTTCTATACATACATTTCTACTTATGTATTGAAGTTTATATTGAAATTTTTGTAAAATTGTTTGCAATATATATGTATCTTTTAAAGGATTTCATATTCACTTTCGTCCCCAGCATTTAAATCACTTTACCGTACGTATGTATTAAGAGGCTTCTGTTATCCGTCCATTCGGTTATCCGTCACACCCCTGGTCCGGACGGTGAAGGTTAATCGAAGTTTCTTACTGTACTCGAGATTAAAATTTTACTCTTTTTCCTGTTTTAATTTGCCCGAATTGTTTTTCCTGCCTTTGTTTATGTTGTTCTTTTTTGAAAAGATTTCAGACGCATTGAAAGTGTGTTTCTGCGCATCATACTGAGGTAAAATGGATCTTGGGACTATTGAGGTTTAGTTAACTTGTTGGGCTTCGTAAGCCGAATACCCCGCTTGTCAACTGTCACCAGCCTTTGAATGATACGTTCGCTTCGGTGTTCACTTATCACCAGCCTCGCAATTATTCCATTCCGGACGTTTGTACCAACCCCTCTCTCTGGCCAAATGTGTAAGTTTGGAGGATGGGATGCCCTCCTCCACACATACAGGTGTCATCTTCATCATCTGACCAAGGTTGAAATTTGTGAGGCCCGTTTGAAAAATAGCCCGTAGTTTCAGAACGGGGCAATGGTTAAACTAAACTAACGTCATCCATCTCACCTGTAAAACGATTGCAAGAAAATTCTACTTGTAACGAAATTTCAATTTCCTTATATCTAGAGCTACAGACAGGTGAATTATTTTAAAATGTTTTTGGCTCGAGTGCAGACTGTCGCGCGAGATGTGAGATGTTTGAAAACGTTATTTATACTTTAATTTTGCGAGCGAATTCTACAAAAATTGCGTCCGTATTGGTATCTGAGTGAACAACGTTTATTTGTAATGCGATGTAAATAGCCTAAATAAATTATTTTTGTATATTAAAAAAAGACTATTTTCGGTACTTTTCCGTTAGCCGGGCGCAAATGTCGCCAATTGTGAACCAAACGCGAGCCAAGTCGCCAAGAGAATGATTGTAAGAAATTTGGCGGAATTCTACATTATTTGGCGATTTTTCGCTTGCGCCCGGCTAACGGAAAAGTACCCTATCTTCTTGAGTCTGACACTTGATGTTGTTTATCAAGATGAGTTTAGTTACAATTCGGTGACTATGTGAAGGACGAAAGCAAAACGATTTTGACTAACGACCTTTGAATTTTTTTATGAACTTTTGGCAGTCAGTTTGTTCGGAATACTTTTTCAGGTTCACCGCACAGATAATTAAATATTGGAACAGATCATTAGATATTGTGTTAACACATTTTTAATAGGAAGATTTTTTGAAGAATCTACGCGAAATTTTGGTCCCAAACTTTTTTACTCTCCTAACCGAGGCCATTGTTCTTCAGTTACCCAAATAAACTCCGACTGACAAAATGAAATGGCAAAATATCCACGTTCCTGATAAAGACAACATCAAGCCAAGTTGTTTCAAACAAATTTCCTCATCTAAAAGCCATTAAAAGAATTTCTGCTCGTGTGATCAGAATCTCGGTTGCCATCCAAAATCGTGATTTTTCTATTTTTGAAGATTATTTCCTAAATATGACAATTTATGCGCAATCTTGCATCACGACTTGAATTATCACCCATCTCGAAACTCATAACAAGGGCTAGGTTTTGATAAAAATCGATATTTTGATTTTATTTTCATCGATAAGGATGAAAGGTTAGTTATTTTGGCTTTGCAAAGGGTGGTCTCTGTGTTGAATGAAAAATGATCCCGATTTCCAACCAAGATCGTGGCCTGTAGAGAAGGAAATAAAAAATTGGATGGAAGAGTAATGCCCTTCCATATCTATTCACTGGCTTATCAAACGTCCCGGTTTGTCTGGGAATATCCCAGTTTGGAAGTTTGTCCCGAAATTCGGCCCAGTTTCCCATTTCGTTTCGGATCACTTTTAAAGATAACTCGTTTCAAAAGCGAAATATAGACAAATTATTCTGTTAAATATTTTATAAAATTATTTTCTTTTAATATTTTTCTATAAAATATAGAACACTCCTTCCGTCCAACTTTAGTTCACCGATTCGACTTTTTCTTCCAAACTAAGAAAAGGACAAAGTTAAATTTAGGAAAACTCAATTCAAAGAGTTGGAAATGTATCTTTAACGAATGTTTATACAACTGCCATGTTTTCTGATTAAAAATTATTTATTATGTCACCATATGTGGTTTTGTTTTCATGTTCTTCCAATTAGTTTATTTACAAATATACTAAATTTTTTGGTTATGGTACTTGTGTAAATAATGAGAAATTTAGGAAAAAATGAAGCACTGAAAATTGGTGGAAATAATCATTACCGCTTTCACCAAATAGCAAAAGACAGTTTGAAAAGAAACGATCGATTGATTCCTTTCAGCAGTATTTAGTGATTTGGACTCGGTATCAAAAGACACAGCGTAACACCGGCATATTTTGTATTTAGTTTTGTATGTTTCCATACATTTCGAAATAAATAATGAAATCCTTGATTTTTTGAAAATCGGATTCCAATAGAACTTCGGGAATCCTATCTAAATGGGGCTGACCTCTGTTCGGATTCCGGGAAATTAAAAATATCCGAAAAATTCGGCAAAATACTCTTTATTATACCAAATGCAGTAGAGACTGGGTACTCTGTGAAACAGTGCGGAGTTATCTGCTACTAACACCGTCAAGCAGGTTCATTTCCTTTCATCAAAAGACGATAACCGATTTTGTTTCTACTAATCAAGGTACTGAATTCATTCTTAAATACCAATTCAAATGTTTCATTTAAGTTAGGAATAAACATTAGCTTTGTTTCTGATTCCTAATTGTTATTTTCTTTCATTTTTTTAATAAAAAAATTTCAGAAAATAAAAAAAAAGAATGTTCGATTTTTTTTCAAAAATTTCGGATTTTTGGGGTTCGGATTCCCGAGGTTCCACTGTGTTGATGTTTTTCAAGAAAAAACTGCTCCCTCGACCAACTAAAGCCGTAGGGAAGGAGTAATAAGATGGAAAAAGCGGTATCCATTTTTGTATTGCCTTTTATAAGAATCTGATAATTCATTGTTACAAACTAGCTAATATCTTACACATCGTCCATTTTCCTTTTTTTTTGCCTTCTCGAATACATATTGTAAAGAGAGAAAATAGTGTAATTGTGGAAAACTCGATCTCGAGGTTTGGTGAGTGTCGACGTCTTAGACGCCACCCACCACTTCGAGTTCAAAAATAGCCATTTTGGGAATAAAATCTGGTTGTCTCTTTGAGTCACAATAATTAAAAATACAAGCAATGATCCAGATGGATGAAATGTGGAATGTGGTCTAATGCCGACGCTGTAGATCTCTATCAATTTTCGGATCAAATATGCCAACGGGCAGACTGTCTGTCAGTCTGTACGTGTGTGGGGGAGAACTCAAAAATACAAACAATTTGAAGGATGAAATTTGATATGTGGTCATTTCACCAAAATTGTAAACTTGTATTCAGTTTTGCACCCAATCATTTAACTTCAATTTCAGTCAGATGACTAGGTTGGAACCTCCTTTCCGAATTTCCACACCACATCAGCGGTAGGATGTCGTAACAATCCAATAAGCTACTACAAAATTTATTGAAGTATACTTATTAAAGTACAGTATTTTTTAAATCATATGTTGTATACTTTGATTTCCTGATTTGGTTTAAACCTTAAGAGACTTTTAACTTAGTTAAGAATGAGATATTTTTTTGTATTGCGCTTAGAGCTGGATAAAAACAGTGCGTGAAAGTAATGTTACCAAATCCTGGGTGAAATAATATTTACGAAAGAATTGCGTGATTTTTTTTGCTTAACTTAATAGTCAGTTATCGTGACGTCAGAATCATATGACAAACGTGCATATCATCTGACGTCTAACTGCTTGCTGTCACAAACTTAGCTGTGACGTCACGTCTCTTTTCCCATCCGGCAATATGGGCAGTGGATTCCAAAATTAAATTGGCGTGGCGCTTTTGATATGTATTATGTGAGCATGAAGTGATTGCATTCAAAACCATGTGAAATAGAGAATAAAAATAATGCGTAGAATGCGATTATTTGAGTCTTTATATATGTATTCTTTAAGCACTTCTTTTACCTAAATTTTGCGTAAATTCGCCGTTCTTCACGAATTAAAATTTTATAAATTGTTTATGTATAATTTTAGTATATGATATTAGTTTTTTGATTGACTAAATTCAAAATGACATGAAAAATGAATATTTGAGTTTTTAAAATATTCTTTAACGCATTACTTTTATTTAAGAAGTAGGTAAACACTCTTTTTCCACAAATAAAAATTTTATAAATTGTTTACATATAAGTTAACGATCTTTTATGTGATTCACTCTCATAAATAATCTGTTAGACAAAAAATCGTGCTCTTAGTCAACAGGAAACGTGCGTCTTTCTAGGAAAAGTAGTCAGTGTGGATTCTAAACACCTGCTTTTTCGTCTATCATTTGTTGCAGCCCGTATAAATCCGTAATTAACATATACGCCAGTTTCCGACTTTTCCAATCCGTAGGCAATTACTTAAACTGTCATTTCATACCTGCGCTTTTCCTATTCAGTAGATAATTGAACTTTGTAATTAATTGCGATTGAAATGTGTGTTGCAACTTTCCGAAATCTGTTTCGAAAGTTTTTCAAAGAATCGGAGAATATTTCTCTATTGTGATGGGATGTTCGCCTGGTGATTTCATGTGCATTCATTTGATACAAAAAGGCGCTGTGCTCTAGTGGTTCGCAGTAAAAATTAAATTAGATATTTCGGTCTAATTAACCTGTCTGTAGTGAGTACACACACAGAGAGGGATGTAGCGTTATTTAAAATGCTACTGTCGGTTAATCTTGAACTTTATTGATACCATTTATGCCTGTCTGTTCGTGTCTATGCGTATCTTTTTATATGCACAAATATCTAAGCCATAGGAATTTTTATAATCTTGGATGACTTTTTGTTATGTAGAGGTATAAATTAGTCTCATTAGCAATAATAATTATGACCAAGTAGAAGATTAACTTATATCCGTTTTAATTACTTATTGTTAAATTTAAAGTTTATCTTTTCTTAATTAGTTAAAACTTTTTATAGAAATGAAAATAAGGTAAAGGTCTTCTGTCTAAGCTTGAAAAATTTAGAGAATATTTCGTAGGACCTTTGCTGCACTCAGCCAGGGGTTTATTAGATAGATAAGTTGATCTTTTTTTAATCGTAGGAAAATATTCAATGGTTTAGTGTAATAAAAGATAGTAATTCTATTCATGCATTATCATCATCATTCTTTATTTTTTTTCTGAATAACTTTTTTGTAATAGAGTATAATTCTTTTCAAAACATTGTTTATTGGGCGAACTTCATAAGTTTGAATCGTAGTCAGACGACGAGTACAAAAATCGAACCGGCACCTCGCTCTTCAGATTTTGAACACAATAATAGCGTTAGAATGTTTGATTGAACACCAGATTTAACTTGCACTGGTGCATGTTATGCATGATTTATCTTTAGTTCTTTCTCCCTTTGATCTTGATCGCGGTCTTCCAATCCCAAAGTAGAAATTCCACAACTAACCCTGCGCCTGGTAGCATATTTACAAACCCTACCCTGATACACCAAAGGCAGGAAATCGGACAATATCATTGGCTTGCTTCGCCGAGAGCCGGTTACATCATTCTTTGCTCTCGCGCTTAGCTTCCGGAAAAAATGATATATTTTCTGAATGATTTCGGATACAAATTTAAGCAGTATCCTAACATATATCTTTGCCTCGCATTTTTGTTTGCTCTCTAACGAAACAAAACTTTTACCAGTAAACAAATCTTTCTTCTGTTGGACATGATTTTCTGCCGTTTCGTTTGGTATTTGTACGAATTAGTATTTGTCGAATATACTCTCCACAGTAATAGTCAAGCGAATTTGCTCAGCCAAATCCAAGTTATTTGTGAGTAAAAATGAAAAAGAATAATCGCTCCACTAAATAAAATTGCGACGTAGGTTCGTATATCGTAGATCGAAATGCGCGAAGTCCAAGCAACGGAAACCTAAACTAATTCAAAGATCACATTTAATAACTTGTTTTGTTATGATTTCTGTGCGCTAAGTGCGAGAGCAAAGAATGACGTCACTGGC
>BGPR01053398.1:0-10412 GCA_013235015.1 Araneus ventricosus | reverse complement strand
CTTCTTTGTGCTGTGCCGTAACTTCAGCTTCTTTGTGCCCCTACCTTCAGCTTCTTTGTCCCCCTACGTTCGGCTTTTTTGTGCCCTTACGTTCGGCTTCTTTGTGCTGTGCCCGTACCTTCGGCTTCTTTGTCCTGTGCCCATACTTTCGGCTTCTTTGTGCCGTGCCCATACGATCGACTTCTTTGTGCTGTGCCCGTACGTTTGGCTTCTTTGTACCCGCTTGGTCGACGTCGCATGTCGGCGACGAAGAGAAAAATCGCATCGTTGAAAGTGAATTCGTGGCTATTACGCGTCTCGTTATATTCTGCGATTTTGACAATGTAAGCAATAAAATAATCGGCAATAAATTATTTCAATGTGATTTTTACGCTCTGAATGTCAAGAAAGATCGTAAAGCTGTTTTCATGGTAAGGTTGTAAAAGCATTTTAAAAATTTTTTTATATATAATTAATAATCCATTTCATGCAAATATTTATCTTAAATATCTCAGAGCAAAAGATTTGAAAAATGTATTATTGGAGGGTATTTTGTTTTAATTTAAATATTGGGTGCATTGCAGGTAAAACTGGAGATCAGTGAACGGGATATCACATGTCTGACCACCAGTAGTTCAAACACAAACTGCTTACTGACAAAAAAAATCGAATTCAAGATAGAACATTTTCAACAATACAAAAAATGCTCTTTTCAGTCGGAAATTCGAAAACAAAATCCGAGCAAGAAGGTGTTAATGGGAATTACACTCTTTCTTGTTTATTCTAACTGGTTTGCCTGTCTTTCAGTTAACTTAAATTTTACAATTCTTTTGAATGTGCATTTTTAAAAAAAGTGTTTCAAGAAAACTGCCGATGCGCACTTGTTGTGAAGTGGACCACCTTATTTCTTTTTCCGAAACGAAAGATCTATGCTTAACTTGAAGTTTTTAACTTTCTGAGGCTGTGATAAAACGCATATACATTTTTTGCTTATTTATTAATATAACTCTCACCGGTTCAACTTACACAAAAGGACGCATGACGCTTGACAGATTCGAAAAAATTTAAATTACAACCGAATTTTTTAAAGAATATTAAATACATGCCTGAGCAAACCACAGAAAATGGTACAGAACGACCAACAAGCGAGAACCAACCAAACAGCCATGTTAACCCCAAAAATCAAAACGCAAAAGCATTCTCTTATACAGAAAAACGACCTTTTACCTTTTAAAATATTCATAAACCAATTTTTATATTATCTCTTGAAGGCTTAGTTAGATGAAAAACAACTGTGAATCTGCTTTCAGAAATCTAATTAAACTTTGTAGTTTGTGATCAGTGGGAAAATCCACAAATCTTTGTAAAGTCGAATGAACAAGAAAGAACTTCTGAAATTTATTACCTGCTCTTTCTTCTTCTGACGTTATCCCTCCCCTCCTCCCGCTCATTTGAGCGTACCTCAAAATTATCTAAATTTATCACCTGCTCTTTCTTCTTCTGACGTTATCCCTCACCTCCTCCCGCTCATCTGAGCGTACCTCAAAATCATCTCTGGGGTTTAAAATCAATTTGTAAGGGCAAAAATTAGACAACAACCTCAAGTTTTCAATTTAATAGTCCGTTTCAGGATTGAAAATACTGTGTTATCTTGAATTTTCTGGCACGTTTGTACAGATATTTTTTTGACTTCTTTGGATTAAAAAACTCAAACATTCAAGTCGAGTGCACTGCACAGTTAATAGATTTAAGTTGTTCCAGTTATGGCCACTCCAAAGCAGAATTTTCAATTTTGACCGATGAAAATTTGGCCATTACAGTTCAACAAAAATCGTTGCTGTTTAAAATTTTAATATAGCTAGCAATTAAACATTTAAAAAAATTAACTTTTTCGCAAATTTCATTAAGATTTAAAATTAAATCTCGTAATTTTTTTTAAATATTTGCAGTACATAATTTTTATCAAAAATTCAAAATATAGGGTAAATCAGAACCCATGGGCAAAACTTATTTATAAAATATTCAAAATATAGGGTCAATCAGAACCCATGGGCAAAACTTATTTATCAAAAATTCAAAATATAGGGTGAATCAGAACCCATGGGCAAAACTTAATGAGGTAGAAGAGAATGCTACAACAAACAATTGCTGTTCAGGAATACAAAGGCGCAAGTGACCTGTTGAGGCACCAGCACAAGAAACAGACATGAAAGGAAACATGCACTGTTTCCTAAGAGCATAATTCCAAAGTTCATAGTTCACAGGGGTTTTTACAGTAACAGTTCAAAACTTCTTTCAGCAACAGTAGACTATGCTTGGCAGCGCCAGTGTAATGATTGGCGAACAATTTCAAAGATACTAGTTCATTTGTCGCAAACTTGCAGTCTTATTGAATATTCGAACCAGAAGGTCCTCAACAGATTCCGTCCAAAAATGGACGCCAAGTATTCCTTCCACGCTTCCAATTTGTATTGCTGTTGATGGATGTTATTTTCTATAATAATTGCTGGTTAATGTGGAGTTTATGGTACCAACTTACTTCGTTCCTCTTAGGATCGTCAACTCTATGCCACCAAGAACGGAGATGAGAGAACATTTGTCTTGGTTGCGCAGTAATATTTTTAACGAGTGACATGCGCGCATGCGCGGAAATTAATCTTTTCATCGGTGTTCTGCACACACGCCATATTGCGCCTCGTTTCGATTAGAATGTTCCGTTCATCTCTTCGATGTGATTGGTCGATTCGTTCGAATTTGAATAAAACTTCGTTTGGAAGTCTTCGGTTTGAATATCGGTTCAGTACTGTGTATTTTATGCTGTGTGTTTCGGTTCTCAATGAATAAGCGAAGCTACGATTATTCCGCTATGATGAAAGCAAAGCCGCTGAATTTTTAAGTTAAAAAATTTTCCCGGTACACACCTGAAATGCCGCAGGCATTTTGTGCTCGATATCTCTTTTTCAAGTGACGCATGCGCAAAATAGCAATAAAAAGCGCACTGAACATCCAAAACAGTACTTGGCAATAATATATATACGGCACATAAGACGGTGCCGTAACAGTATACGGCACATAAGACGGCGCCAAGAAAAATTGGCGAGAAACAAGTGGGTACCGTAACTCCACATTTACCTAATTGCTGTGAAGAAACGGATATTAACGATGCTGCAAAAAAACAATTCATGTTTGAGCCTGACATGTCACATGCTTCCATTTAGTCCTATACAAAAATTTTGTGTTGTAGCGTACTCTACCACCCCTTTGAGTTCTGCCCATGAGTTGTGATTCATCCTATATAAAGTAACAATTTCGGTCAATTGTGTACTATGGTTTCTTGAGTGAACGTAATCCATATCTAAACTTCGGAATCATTCTTCCTCAAAATCAAGAGCACAGCGATCACATTCAATTGAAGATGATGCTGAGAAAGATCAAAGACATTGGAGTAGATGGGATTGGTGTTGATTCGACGCATGGGGGGGGGGGCAGCTGAAAGATTTCTTTGGCAGAGGTGAATTTCATGAGCGCAACTTCTCTTTGCAGTTGGAGGAGAGCACCGACTCGCAGAGAGGTGGAGGCGATGCTGATGTACTCCCCATTCCTTTCCAGATACGCCCCCGATTTGCGATGCACCGGATCGAAGTGAGATGGCTCTTCTATTCTATATTGTATCGAATTTATAGACAGTTTGTGATGAATTGTGTGAATACAAGGTGGTTCAAATATGACCAAAACTGATTTTCTTCTTTTAAAAGCCATTATTGCCAAACATTTAATTGTTTTCAAATTACTAATCTCTGGCGTTAACACATTTTTTTCCAACATTCTGGAAGCATCCTATGGCAACCATAGGGAATAGCCTCCCCGAAACTTTCTCGCATACGACCAGTAATGTGGAGTGGGTAAACACCCAGTGGGTAGGTAAATATTTTTGGGGTATTTACCCAAGGCCTGGGTATTTTGAGAAAAAAACTATGAATGGTGATTTATAATGAAACATATAAATTTATGAATTCACTAAAACATAATATTTTGCAAAAAATGCGTATGTTCGCAATTTTTGAGCGCGTTGATGATTCCACGACTTCATTTAACGTTTCTGAGTACGAAATCTTGCTATAGATATCACACAAGATTTCACCATAAGGTTAAACACAGGCGTCCATCTGGAGAATGTCAGAACGAAGTTTCGTTTTAGGGGATTGCCATAATTTCCGAAAAGCGCGTTTGCATCTCGCTACAATTTCCTTCGTAGGCCGCCAAGGTCAAAAGCCAACCATACTAACTTGAGTAAAATAAGTGAAAGACTCCCCAACACACAGTCGCAAATGTGCATTTTGAACCAAATATGCAATTTGAACAACTCTTTTTTAACGGATTGAAACGAAAATTGGACACAAGTCTACAAGTAAGGTTAGAAGGCCACATACCAAATTTCATATATCTAAGTCATTATCTTAAAGAGTTATCGTGTTCACACACACAGACAGGCATAATTCCAAAATTGTGTTTTTCGGATTCAGTGAGGCCTAAAACGTGGAGATTCGTCAAAATCTCGAGTTCGAATTTTTTTTGACGATTACAATACTTTCTCTTTGTATACTTCGTATACGAGAAAGTAAAAAGAATTCAAGTTGCTGGCATATCCCTTCCCGATCAGTCTGCACGACGGCGTTGTTGCCTACAAACCGCATACCTTGAAACGTGTAGCCCTCTCTGAAGCACTTACACCACTGAAACACACGGGTCTCTGAGAGATATTCTTTCCCCTATTGCTGACTTTATGGGTCATTGGTTAAAGTCGTATATTGCTGTCTAAGATTTCCCCATTCTGTTGTTAGAATCTATGGTGAATTTCAGACGACAGGACATTTTCTCCAACGGGGAACTGGATCACAATGCACTGCTCCACTCTCCGCGGTACCTTTTGTTCGCTCATCACTCTAGCAACTCCCAGACAGGACTGAACAGGTTCTAACCTAAGCAGGAGGGAGGTTGTAGCTACACTCTCTAAAGGTCGCACAGCCGCTGCGTAGCGTGGCTTGTTTACAAACAAATCAGTCTCTGTCATATTTGAGCTACCTTGTATTTCAAAATATGCTTGGAAACGTAAAACATTAGGTTGGGAAAGTCTACTTTAGATAGGGTCTGTAGCAAGATCAAACTCTCTTTAGTATGAGTCACTATGGAAAAGTTGCTAAATTACTGCATGTCATCCAATTCTTAATGTTTTTTTGTAAATTGTAGCCAAATTTAGTGATGTTTTGTCAAATAAGCGATTATTTGGCGATATTTTTTTATAAGATTGTATGAAAACGTGCTTCTGTGTGGTAATAGAATCCATTCTTATATCTTAAAAATGTTTCGAACATTATAAACTGTGTGATCAGAAATTCTATTGTGCGCTTCCGGAAGTGATGGCCCAGAATAGTAATCAAATTACAGTAAAGTCTCCCTACAACGAAGTCTCCCTACAGCGAATTTCTCCCTATAACGATTTTCTCCCTATAACGAATTTCTCCCTATAACGAAATTTTTAATCGGAATGTTAAATAACATTCAAAACATTCTCCATATAACAAAGTGGTTGTCTCCCTATAACGAAATTTTTCATACCTTTATCTTTTCGATTTTTGTCATTTTTGAAGAAAGTTGCTAATTTCTGTGCACACAAATCGCTCATACGTGCCTGTTTCTGGAACCACACTGTAAAAAAAATCCCGTAAAATTTACAGTTTTAAACTGGCAGCTGGGTTGGTTGTGCAAAACCGTAAAAGTTACGAAGTAAATCCGTAGGCACAACGGTTTTTTACCATACAGGAACAAGTTTTTCCCGTAAAAGTTACGAAGTAAATCCGTAGTCACAACTGTTTTTTACCGTATGAGATCAAGTTTTCTCCGTAAAAATTAAGTCATCGAAGTAAGTGACGTCATCGACTGAGTTGAGTTGTTTTTCTCCTTCTGTTCGAGTTGAGTTGAAATGTGCTAGTGTGTATTACCAATTAGGAATATTAATTAATCAAGGCTTAATTATTAATTTCAAGTAGTTTAATCAATATAATTTTTAATTGAACTTACTTGGACGATTTCGATGCAAGATGGTGACAAAACTTCTAACTCCTCCGAGCCGGGGATCGAAACCGCGTTCATAGAAATAAAAGGCAGTCGCTCTAACCACTAGACCACCGGAGACTTCATAAAACGAAGTAAAAATAATCTATTTGAGTTTTAAAGTCACTATAGCTCTAGTGGCGCCACCTAGTGGTGTAAAAATCAACTATTGCCAGAACACGTGTTTTAAGGTTAGCTTCCATGAGTGACAACAGGTTACTGCAACATGTATAAACAATAGCGGAGATGGAACCCTATTAAAAACATGAAATGAATGCAATAAAATTACATTTAAGAAAAGGGAAAGTTATCGTACGGAAAGCAATACCATATGACGAAAAATATAATTTGTACTGACGGTTTTAAACCGTTTATGGCTGGAGCGGAAAACGGTGAAAACCCGTTTTGTCAACAAAACAGCTTTAAACCGTCAAATATACGGAAAAAGTCCGGGGAAAAAACGGATATTTTTTACAGTGCACTCGCAGTGTTCATTCCAGCGATAACACATAACAATAGAATGCTATGTGAAGGGTAATGCAGTTGTGGGGACCTGTGTTTCTACAGAGGGAGCAACATTTCTACGGGTCAAGATTCGAAGAATCGGGGTGGAGTGGGGGTGGAAACAGCAAATGAATGTGACAATACGCATTTTATGTTTATCCGTACTAGTACATATTATTCTCTAAATTGGTGAATTGTCTTCACTTTTGAGCATTTTATTTATACAATAAAAATTAGTATAATTTTAACAAGTTTATAATAAATATTACTTCATTTTTAATTGAAAGTCATAATTAAATATTTTTGAACTTATCGCACATACTAAAAGGTTTATAAATTTACTTAAATAACTGCAAAAATCTCTAATCTCCGTATTTTCTCTATAGCGAATTTTTCAACTGGAACCAAGCGATTTCGTTATAGGGAGATTTCACTGAATTTATTTTCATTTCTCAGTTTTCCTTCAAGCACTATTTCCTTAGTCCAGCACTCAGCCACGATCAGTATCGGAAGAGGAAACATGAATTCTTTCCTCACTAAAACCAGAAGTGAAAAGAGAGCGAGAATCAATTATTACTATTGCTCAGGAAAGTTTGCTATGCGTAGCGTTTGGGAGAGAGCAAGCAACTGGAATATTCTAACACCGCTTTTATCGTATACTTAGACAACAAGGCGCGTTTTGGTTCAGTTCGTAGCATAGTTTTGAAGAAATCAAGTATTCATTCTGTACCTCTTCTCTTTGACCACTTGACGAATTTAATTTATGTAGGATATTACCCGTAAAGAATAATTTAATCACTGTATAAAGAAGGATGCAAGAGCTAGATTAATTTTTTTGGCGATAGATGGAGCCAGAGTTCTGCTCTGTACGAACTACGAGCAGCGCCCTCTTTTTCCCAACAAAACCAGACTGCACGCTGAGAGCAGCGCAGCACACCGCAGGCAGCCGAAATGTCAATACCTTTCTCAATCTCTCTGTTATAAATCAGATCAGTCTTGGCGCAGTTAAGCCACCCGATCTCCAGACTGTAAGTAACTATGTCCCGTCTAACTTTCCTTATGGTTCTCTAATCTGTAAATCTCTAATATCGTAATATTCTTAACCCGTAACATCTATCCCTCGTTAATCTGGCTCAACCTAGTAAACATGACTTCATGTAAATTAGCTATTTTCTCGTTAAATTTCTGTGTATATACCTTTACCTCCGTGTAAATTCTCCCTATAGTATTTAAATAAATGTTTTTTGTATTTAACTAGAAGTCTACTCGTTTATTTCATGTAATATTTTGTTCTAAATTTAATGTAATAAAAACCCTTAAATCCCCTAGACATAAACCCGAACTACTTACCCCTTAAAGGTAATTAGGTTTTAATTGGTGTTTAAATGAATGGAATTCCACATTTATATTGCTTGCTCCTCGCATGTTTAGTTTGGAAGAAATTATCATTTATGTATATGCGTAGTTTGTTCCGCTTTTAACGCTCTGAGCGGTTATCTATTTTGATGTACTAGCTTTCAAATCTTGAAAATTTGCTTTTAAATTGAATAATTTGATCTTTATTGCATTTAATCAAGTCTCTGAAACCTTAAGACTGTTTTATCCATGGTAGTTTAAGAAATTATACACATTGGCATGAGCATGTGCTTCTGAACTCAATATGAGAAACGGAAAAATACGTCTGAAACGCTTAGAGGGTTAAACGCTTTTACTAAGCTCGAAATGTTTCATGCTTGTATGTAAGGTTGGAATTTTGTGATCGATTTTTCACTCACTTCTTAATGCACGAGAGTTCCGAAATTTGTATATTTATTGGATCTTGATGGCAATGAAATATTTTAATAATTTTAGAACTCTCAATTATCATTTTTTTAAAAAAATTTCGCAAAATTGCGTTTGCACTTGGTAGGTTTCAGTTGCGCCATCTTTAGTATTTTTGAGAACTAAAATACTTAATAGAGTAATTTAAATATTTCGATAAAAAATAAGTAAGTCCTATTATTTGACAATTGGGACAACTTATGACATTTGGGGGTACTCGAAATCTAAGTCGGTAATGGTGGACACAAGAAACAATAAGGGATTAAAAAAATTACTGAATTTTGTTTTCCCAAATTTGTGTGAAAAGTGGAAGTTATGCGAATCTAAAGCCTACGTTCAAAATGCGAAAAATGAAAGATAAAGGAAACCTAGAGAATAATTGATATATTGTCTTTGCAAGCCCCGATTATGCATGAGTTTCAATGTTTTCGCAAAAACTGTAGCTTCACTGGGCGCCACTGTTGTATGATTTTTCATTTTATTAATTAAGCTTATTAATTCGAGTTATTTGACTCTTCAGCTTAACTAAACCCGTAACATCATTGATAACAAAATTCTTTGCATTGACACATCGTTGGAGAGAGAGGTATGACAGTAGGGGTATGCGAAAATAAAAGGACAAATTAAGGGGTACGCGAAAATAAAAGGAAAAATCAAGGGGTACGCGAAAATAAAAGGAAAAATCAAGGGGTACGCGAAAATGAAAGGACAAATCAAGGGGTACGCGAAGGAAAAAAGGTTGGGAACCCCTGCAATAGAGTTCTGAAATTTTATATAATTATTGGGTCTTGAAGGAAATGCAGTATTTTAATAATTTTGGAGCTCTCAATTATCAATTTTAAAAAAAAATTCTCAAAATTATGTTTGCACTCGGTAGTTTTCCGTGGCGCCAGTTATAGTATTTTTGAGAACTGAAAATTTAGAATGCTCGAAAGTCTGTATTTCCCGTAAGGAAACGGCCACTACCTGCATATTTGCCTTCATTTCTTTTACTTTTATGCCCTTCATATGCACCGCTATATTTGTATTAATTTATTAAAGAAAAACATCTTAAGTTTATTCTTGTACGGAAACTAGACACCGAATACGCTGCACATCTCCACAATAGTGTTCCTTAAGCGTCAATAGTTCAACTATCGATAGTTTCAGTCGATAGTTTTCCGAAACTGTCTATAGTATCAAAACTATCGATACTATCGATAGTTTTCTCCCCGGCGATACTATCGACAATTGTTCTTCCAGTCGATAGTTTAGAAACTATCGATTGTTTCAGTCGATAGCTTTGAAACTATTGATAGTTTCAGTCGATAGTTTTGAAACTATCGACTGAAAATGCGCCTATTAATAGTATTGCCCGGAAGAAAAATATCGATAGCATCGATAGTTTTGAGAAAGTCGATATTATCGATTGTTTCAGTCGATATTTTTGAAACTATCAATACTATCGATTGTTTCAGTCGATAGTTTTGAAACTATCGATTGTTTTTGTCGATTGTTTTGAAACTATCGACTGAAAATGCTTTTATTGATAGTATTGCTCGGAAGAAAAATATCGATAGTTTTGAGAAAGTCGATATTATCGATTGTTTCAGTCGATAGCTCCGAAAACCGATACTATCGACTTAGTATTGATAGTCTATCGATGTTTAAGGAACACTACTCCACAAGGTGTCGATGACTGACCATTCTGCCTCTCCTGTTCTAGATCCTGCTGTGGGGCCTGCGCGAGCTGCGGCGCTCTCACTGGCGTCACGTGGACCGCCCCCGCATCGACGTCGAGTGCGCGGGCCACCTGCTCCACTCCAGCGTCATCTTCAATTACAGGCAGCACTCCAACTTTGCAAAGACACTCGAACACATGGACCTGGTAGGAGAACGCTTTGTCAAGTACTGCTAAAAAATTGTTTTTACGGAACTTACAAACGGCGGCGCTTTTTTTAAACATTATACTTTTAACGGTCCGTGCAGTATTTAAATGGCATAAATAATGGCAGTAT
>BGPR01053397.1:0-10412 GCA_013235015.1 Araneus ventricosus | reverse complement strand
TGCGAGTATCTTCGAAACCTTGTCAGTGTCGTTGTCAGATGTACAATGTCGCTGCAATTGGCCAGAACTTTGAATGCTTCAAATGAAACCTTATTCTATTACTATCAATTGGTATACTGATCGGAGTGTTAATCTGTTCCGGTCAGGAGAATTATGTCAGCAAATTACAATGTTTTTTTTCATTTCATGCTACAACACCAAGGGCTTGAATATTTAAGTACAACATAAGGATAATTCCTGCAATATTCTAGAGTTCAAAACCATATATCTGACATGCGAACAACATGAATTACTTCAGTGAAAGCAAGGTTCACCAGACCTAATTGAAATTCTGATTACCATTTACATTATCCTAGTCATTCGGTCGCAGTGTAAGCCGTTAAACAGACATATCGCGCTTACGGAATGTTATTGAATACCATAATATGGAAACAACCAATTGTATTTGATATATTGACATTGAAAGAGACTTTTTATCGGTCGAAGAATTTAAATTATGACTTTGCCATTTGCAGCTGTATTTTATATTGGTCTTCTACATTGAGTTAGAGATTAAAAGAAGATACATGTAGATTCAGTTATAAAATCCATTAAAACAAGCATATTACACTTAATGACATTTTCAGGTTCCATTATTAAGAAATAACGTTCATGTATGTAACATGCATGGAAAAATTATATACGATTTATAGCAAGGAAGCAACACGAAATAATCTGTTTTAGTTTTCCGTTTTAGAAAGTAACTGACGAAAATAAGATGAGCTCATTAAAAAAAATTGTTTGTTGCAGTTTGTTCCATCACCCCTTGAAATGTTCTCCATAAATTATGGAACACCCTGTAATATTGCCTGTAATTGTTGTAAGTGAATGCAGAGAGATTTACATTTCAAATAGAAGTACTGAGATATTTTTTAAAAAATGGTTTGCGTTCAAACCTTTTTCAATACCAGAAAATATCTATAATATTTGAAAGAAAATAAAGAAGTTTTAACTTTTCAAATGCAAAAGCTAGCAGAATTTCGATGATAAAAACCAAACTACAGCGCAGTCGATCTTCTTCACAAATTGCATTATTTTCACACGAAAAAGATATATTCCATGTATGCTGATTAACTCAAATGTTACTAATTAGACCAAATTAAAGTTTAATTAAATTAATCAGCTAACTGATAAATAAAGTTCTGAAAATATTAGAGTAGCATATTGTAAACGATAACACTCCAGTTTGGAAACTTTCAAAACTCTAGAGCTTAACGTAGTGAGTAAAAACCCGATTGCGAAATTCCATCCTTACGATCATAAGATAAGTCCAGTTAAATAAAAGTGTGTTGGAATACGTTCGAGGTTAGAATATCAATTAATGAATTGACTATGTTTGAAAAATGATGCTATTCAGAATGCATTTAGGGATGATTCTTCGGCTGCGTTTCTAACTTCATTTCTCTTAATTACGACGTTAATTGCTCTTGAATTGAACTATTCAATTAAGGTGTATAAAAGCCTTCGAATAACACAAGTATAAGCACTTCCATTCCATGCGAGTTAATTTCAAATTAAATGCAAAATGCTGATAAAAGAAGTGTGGGCACACGGATGAAAGGATTATAAGAATAAGGGAGCACATGAAATGTTGGCTGAGTAATACACATCTCTATTCTAATCAATTAAAGCCTCATAAAATGCAAAAATTTTTAAATCCTTCAAACAGGCGACTAATATTTGGTTAGGAAATAGACTGATACAGTATCGGAAAGGAAGCAGAGCTCTCCGGTTCTGATAAAAGAAGTTATTTCTTGGATGCCATGGAAATTTTTAAAGAAATACTCAAGAATAGGC
This sequence comes from Araneus ventricosus, assembly GCA_013235015.1. NCBI lineage: Eukaryota > Metazoa > Arthropoda > Arachnida > Araneae > Araneidae > Araneus > Araneus ventricosus. The sequence continues at coordinate 8,576 of BGPR01053397.1, read as the reverse complement.
TTAGGGGCACATTGGTTCAGTCGCGATACTTTGAATACTTTTCGGTATTTAACGCTGCCATTCCAGATAAGTGTGTATCATCCCGCCTTCCTTCTTCCACATCAGCGTCATTGAAGAAGCAGCGGTCATTAAAGAACCAGCCAGAATTTTCCAATTTTTGCTAAGCTCAGTAAATTTCCTCACTTATAAATAATCCTTTTTTTCTTTGCTTATAAATTATAATTTCCATTTTTACAAATAATATTCAGAAAGAGAATTCTTCATTGTTACTTTAGGGCTTGTTTGCTTATCGAAATGCTTTCAGAATAAATCCCTACACTCATGAGAAACAAAAATGGCGATATAGGGCAAATTGGGTCATTTCGCATGGGGCACATTGGGCAGCGCTGCTACACGGGGTTTATTAGGATGTCCCTTATAGAAATATCTCTGAATATGTGAAATGGAAATGAACCAGATTTATTATGCAAGAAACTTGCTATGAAAAACCATGCGGACTGAATTTTGATTAAAATTACACGATACTATTTGACGGTGACCATGAAAGCTGTATCTCAGTTTCAATTGAATATAAATGCAGAAAATTTGTATGTAATACACATAATATGGAAAATAACACAACTACTTACTTAAATTAATAAAGTATAATAACATAGAAGATTGTTTTGTGATATTCGCTTCATGTTAGTAATGGTTCAACTTACACCGCAGTCGGCCAGGTTGGGCGAAGCGACTAGGTGTCCGTTTGAGGTTTTAAATTAATACTGATAGTTAATACATTCAAATTTTACTACGGCAAATTATTTCTGAGGGTTCACTAACACTGTCAGCTTAAAGCATTTTTGAAAGATTTTAATTCCCTATTTTTGAAAATTGTTAGAAGAAAAGACTGCCCAACTAGCCCCGGACAATCTTACTTAAATAAACAGTGTTTTCTCCTTAGCAAATGGTCTTTTTTCTTGAGAGAAACGCCAGCAAGTCCTTGCATGAACAAATGCTTTTATAAAATATTTCGACCAAATACTGTTTCTAACCACTCTAAGCGGCTGCCTGTTCCATTTCTTATTTCTGCTTCCCTTCAAACCGGTTTAACCTATTTTTTCCTGCACGTAATACCCACATGTGTAAGTGACTTTGAGAAAAATGGGAACTCCAAGTTATGTGTCGAATTCACGAAGTATTTATGAGCGAGCAGAAAATAGGCTTTTGGAAAATAATGGAAGCAACTGCAAAAAATCGCACAGATGAAGCTAAAGAAAATTTGTAAAAATAAATGTACCAAACGAAATGTAATCAGGTAGAAACATTCTTTGTAAATAACACAATCGGATTGCTTTTTCCGAAACAAATAAAAGAAAAATAAATTGAACCATTTTTTCCACATTAACATGAAACTGTATAACTCTTCCTGATTATAACGACAGGAATATCAAGAAAACTCAAATGAAATTCATATTTTGAGTATTTGCCAGTAAATATAAATTTGAAGACTAAAATAAAATAAATTGCGATTTAAAAGTTATTCGTTTTCAATAAAATTCATATTCAAAAATAAAAAATAATAATTATAAAATCGAATAAATGAATTTTAATCCTCTACTTGAGGGCCACTTGAAGATTCTCATGGATAGATTTGAATGTCTTGCAAAAAAGGGAAGATTTTCTTCAGTTTGTATTTCTTATGTATTTTATAGTTTTTCCAATGTCATTCATTTTTTTGCCATAATTGTTCTTCTTGTCGTCATTGGTTTAATGGGCAATCTTAAATTTATTTCGGTGTTTCAAAAAGTAAATTTTTGTTCCCTAATCCCATTAATACAGGTTCTTACAACTAGCACTCAGAAGTCAGAGCTGGAACACTTAAATTGTTGAAAATTGAAATTTTAGCACTCTGATTCCAAAGACCTTTTTAATAGAGGGACCTCAAAATACGAGAACGCCCGAGTTCCTCTTTCAAAAATAAGGAAAATTCACCTCCCCTCAAAAACCACGATAACAGCTGGCACAGTCCGAATTCTAAGAAAACTCGCCTTTTTCCCCAACCCATTTGGGCGAGGAACTCTAAAGAAGAAAGCGCGCGCCACGACTGAGAAATCAATCGCATCTAACAGAAGGTGTGGAAATTTTGCAGTGATATTTGGACGTTTTGGACGGCCATCGTCTTTTCCTTGAAGAAACGTTTGGGGCGTTCACGTATCGATAGAGTTAAACGTCAGTTTTTGGACTTTTCTCACGTTTTTGCCATACTTAGTCGTTACTGAAGCATTTTGCTTCCAATATGTAGTTTGCCACTCAGTGAAATAATTAACGTTAGCACAGGGTCTTTTGAAGACAGTAAATTCTCCAGTAATGTTAGATGCCGTTTTACTAACAATAATGTACTCATTCAATGCGTGTAGCCTCTCATACTTCCTCAATGCTTTTTGTATGATAGCAAAATCTCTATCGAAAAGCATAAAATAATGGCCACGTACCCAGATAGCAAAGAAAGCTTGTCTAAAAGGTTTTGGAAACCTTGTCTTCAACAAGGGAAAAGGGTTGTCACAAAGGTTTCCATGACAAGGGTTGAACCTTTCGGCAAGGTAGCGGAAAGGTTCGCTAGTCAACAAGAAATAAGGTTCCCTGTAAGGTTTTCAGTAAAATTTCCCCAAGCTTTTATTACAAGCTTGTTTCGTGCCTTTCAAGAAGGTTCTTAAGAGCCCTCATTCGGCGAAAAAGAAAGAACCCCCTTCTCCCCTCCGGAGCCATGTTCCTCCCTTTTTTACACCCGTTTGAAAGCCGCACTCCTACATACTTCAAATTCCTCCAAGCCGGGGTTCGTACCTGTGTTCCTAGAGTTAGAAGCCAAACGCAATATCCACTATACCGTATGGGGCTACACAAGATGGAACAGGTTGTTTATAAAAACCTTATCTACGTCAATTTTGCGGCAATGGTTTCCGAAACGGTTTGCGCGGAAATGCTTTCGCGGACAGCCTATGGAAAGTGAAATCGCAACCTTCTTTGCTATCTGTGTGAGAGATAAAATATCGAAACCTATACGAATATATCAAGCTCAACAAAAGCAATCATTAGGAATATTAGGAAGCGGCTTTCATTCTGACCCTTACAGTTTTGAATAAAAATTACAAGATTTTCAATTTCTGTAGAAAGTATCGGGTTGATGTAGTGTTTGAAGTACGAATAAATTTCATTGGCAACTTTACTTCCATCTTCTAAGTACGAAGTCATTTTTCCTGCTTTTTATTGTTAATTCCGGAAGAATTATTAATTGCCTGAGATAATACATATCCCTTACAGGTACCTATGACAAAAGCTCGTTGGACATGAAATCTGTACCAATAGCATAGAGTTGCATTTCAGGAACAAATTTTCAACGAAGGACTACGTTTCTCCCACTGGGGTCTCAGAAAGGAATTTGATTCATATGCCAAATAGCCAGAAAAAATTTTGCATAGGAGATCCACTATATCTCAGTAACTACATGTGTTAAAAACATAACTAATGTCTTATTTTAGAGATAAAGGGTAACAACAGAAGTTACAAAAAAATTGAATATCGGAATTGTAGTTCAGCGACTACTGAGTCGTAAAGTGGGGCAAAAATACGCATGAATTGGTGACGCGATCCTCTATATCTCGGTAACTACATCCGATAGAAACATAACTGATGTCTTATTTTAGAGATAAAATGTAACAACAGAAGTTACAAAAGAAATTTGAAAATCGGAATTGTAGTTCAGCGACTACTGAGTCGCAAAGTTGGGCCACGAGTGAAATGCGCAGGAGTGATCGTAGAGGAGTTACTCCACAACACATTCTCTACATGATTATGAAAATATTGCGTTCCGGTGTGTCAGCAACATGGAGAATGTTACACGGAAAGAAATATAGTATCCAGTATTCATCAGAGAGTGTGTGGAGAAGAAACATGCTTTCTTGAAATCATTGCCGCCAACTTTCCATACATTAGTATTTCAGGGAAACAAAAGAGAACTTCGAGATACAAGAGAGTCGCGAGTAACTTTGAGGAACAAAAGAGTATCGCGAGTAACAAAGAGAATCCGAGAAGCTTCGAGAAACAAAAGAGAATCGCAAGTAAAGTAATCCTACGCCTTTAACATCAGCGGTTGTTTGAAAAAGACAGTCTCCCGTCATTTTTTTATATTTTGGTTGTCTTTCTAATTAAAGGAAATAGATTTTAAGCTTCATTACCACGTTCACTGGTCTCAAAAATTTTTCGTTCTGAGCCGTGAGCATCAGCCGTGGATCACGGGTATCTTTCTACATAATGTTTAATACAAATATTGGGGGGTTCAGCAATGACTCTATGTTTGTATGTGGCACTCTGGGATAACTGTTCTTCAAAAATATTCAAACATGGACACTTTGCTCCATCTACTATAGGATCAGCAAATTTCTTATTTTAATTAAGTAATTAATTTATTTATTTTTATTTATTTATTTATTTTATTTTTTTACTTTTTCAGACGCATATAAAATGGACAATAATTTTACATGTTTAAGCTAAAAAGGTTTTTTTTTACTGTATGAAATTGCAAGTTTTTGATTCTTTCATTAAAATTATTCGTATTTTTTAAAAATAAATCCTTTACAAGCAATTAAATTAGTCTTTTTAAATTCGTTAGCCCGGTGACCGCTTTAACTTCCTATTGGGGCTGTGAACGTGTTAAGTTTATGTGCAGAATTCTAATAAACCTCGCTTCCCAGATCATTGCATTATTAAGCACCTCTGTGAAAATTTCTGCGTAATAAGATAGTTACTTCGTTATAATTATATTATCCTGCAGCCTTTATCATAGTAGTTCTGTGGGTTGCTTTCCTTTTAGGAATATTAAGGTTTATGTGTGATATATGGTCTACTTGAAGTCTTAAAAATGTTTCCAATAAATGTGAGTTCTTTGAAAAATCTTACCGTTGAGAAATTCGGTAAAATTATGTTAATTCAATAAAAGTATTGTTATATTTTCCGCGGCAGGTTATGTATTATGAACTGAAAAGTTCTAAGAGTTTCAGAATAATTATAATTTTTTAAAAGAAGCCTCGTTACAATCTGTAACTCCCTCAATGTGCAGAAACATTACTTCAAATGAAATAATTTGTATTTCAAAAAAATTATTGTATCAATTATTATAAAGAAAAGGTATTATAGGAACTTGTCACGATATTTATATACAGAATGACGACTTTTACCTCGTTCAACTAATAAGCTTTAAGATTGATGAAAAGCATCTATAAATGACAAATTTCATGGTTATAGAGCTCTAACATTTTCCTTACGAAGATATCGATGCTGTGCCGGCAATGTTCTCACCTTTGCTCACAGCCTGGCACAACTGCTGTGCCAATATGGGATTGGGATTTCTCTTAAATAAATTTCATAAATCCATTCCCTCCAACCAAAATTCAGAAGTTGTAATCAAGAAGTTGGTTCACACTCTTAAAATAATGCTAACGGATGTATTACTTAAAATAGGTTTGGCGACTTGGTAACAATGAAGTGAAGTCTTCAAGGTCTTGCTTTGGCGGTCTGGCGGCGTTTTAAGAGTATGTTCCAATTTCTAGATTTCAACAATTTCTAAAATCCAAAACCAGATGTAAATGACAGTCGAAATCACGAAAGAACCAATTTTTTTCTTCCGATCGGTGCGTCCCGATAGCATAGTCGTCAAGGCATCGTATGGCTAACCCAACGGTGCAGGGTTCGATCCTTAAATGACAAAATTTTCTCCCCGAGTGTTTTCGCTCCCTACCTTTATCTTCTTCTGTCTCCCGTAATTATCGTTTCCTTTTTGTATAATGGATTTTTTTTTAATCCTTGAAAATTCAAAAAAAAAAATCAAAAAGAATATATACACATATTTCTTTCTAATATTATTCCTTAATAAATTCTTTTCATTTATTACATGCATTAAGTAACAGGTATTAATTTCTATTTTCATCAAGCCATATCTGTCAGATTTTTCCAGATAGCAAAGAAAGCTTGTCGAAAAGGTTTTGGAATCCTTGTCGTCAGCAAGGGTAAAGGGTTGTCACAAAGGTTTCCATGACAAGGGTTGAATTTTTCGGCAAGGTTCGTTAGTCAACAAGGTTTCTGTAAGGTTTTTTGTAAAATTTCCCCGAGCTTTTATTACAAGCTTGTTTCATGCCTTTTAAAAAGGTTGTTAAGAGCCCTCCGTCGGAAGAAAAAACAGGCCGCCTTCCCTCTTTCGAAGCCATATTCCTGCAGACAGGAACCCTCCGCCTTTTTCACCACCTTTTCAAAGCCGTATTCATACAAACTTCAAATTCCTCCGAGCCGGGGATCGAACCCGCGTTCTTAGAGTTGGAATGCGAACGCAACAACAATTATACCGGACGGGGCTGCACGCAATGGGACAAGTGGTTCATAGAAAGCTTATCTACGTCAATTTTGCGGGAATGGTCTCCGCGTAAATGCTTTCGCGGACTTGTCGTTCAAACCATGTCGGTGAGGTAGTTCATAAAAAGCTTTCCTATGTAAACCTTGCAGCGATGGTTTCCGTAAGGGTTTGCGCGGAAATGCTTTCGCGGACATCCTATGGAAAGTGAAATGGCAACTTTTCCGTAACCTTCTTTGCTATCTGGGATGGGGGCTGCGGCCCCAATGAACATTAATTCATCTCATAAACTAAGGATAGAGAATGCGCCAATTTGGCTGAAAATGCATAATGTTCGGATAATGGTGAGTATTGTTTAGCAACGGATTTGGAAATCCTCCGCGCTTTTGCACATACGCCGGGGGGTTATTTTCATCAAAATAGGGGGAAAGTGAAGAGTGGAAGAGTGACGTTTATATTTCACAGAACGTGATCTAACAAAAAACTCCGGAATTGCGCTCATATGACTCATTGCCTGACACTCCTTTCCGGTGTAAAATCGTCCAAGAGTGGTAGTCTCGGAATCCGTTGCTGATCAGTAGATGCTTTGCGCTGGATCAGCTAGTATAATATAACAAGATAAGAAGAGGAAAACTAGTTTCAAAGTCTATTCCTTAGGTATGATGAGTTAAAGCTCATTTAATCCTCAATATAGGGTTAATCACTAATCCATCATAATGAACTATAACAATGTCACATCTTCTGGGTAAATTTCCAAGCCTTTCTTGTCTGACAGCTGTCTCCTATATGGATGGACTAATCCGATTTGATATTCTGTTTTAAAGAAGGACATGTGAATTATTTTAACTTTTATAAAACTGTCAAAATTGAAACTTACTAGGTTACATGAGTCTCATTGTTCCTCATATGTTGTTCGTGCACACAGTATAGCATTGCCTATTAACTTCACATCTCAGAACAACTTTCCAACTAAAATCTGTCGCGTACAGCTTCGATATTATTCCAAAAGCATTTGAGACAGCATTGCTAAGTTACGCATTTCGCCGTTAGTGTTGGTGCAAGTGATCTCATAATGAAGTGCATATTCCATTTTTTTATATGTAGCCATCACTTTTATAACTGAATTACAAATTAAATGTCTTCTGGACTGAAAGTCTTTCCGTCGCGTTTATATTTATATTTGAGTAAGTATTAGCACAATAGTATATACGTTCGTATTAAAGCTACTCTTGCATCAAGCAGAACGACATCACGCTTTATTGACACAAAAATATTCGTATGTTTTGTGCATTGATGCAGATACAAGTAATCTACTCGAAGGAATATCTGATTTCTCACTTTTTATTTATATCAGCAAAATAGATATTTTCGATTTATAACACCAAACATTTTACGAACTATCTTTTATTATTCCAAACTTTAGTACTTAAGAAGTTTATTTGTTCTTCCAATCTCTCGAAACTTGGTTTTACGACTGTTTAATGTCTGTCTTTTAAGATTCGCCGTTTAGACGTAGATATATACTAATAAAACATTTATTCTCTCGTCTCTACACAGTTTCACCCTAAAGTGTTGAATGTCATTAAAACTTTTGTATATTGTCACAAAATGAGTCTTCTTAAAGTAGTCTTTAGTCTTTCATAAAACATTTATTGAATTTTGACTGTAAAACGCCAATAGAATTCATTATATTGAAAAGAAGGACATTTATTTTACAGTGCCAGCTATGTTTCGACAAAAAGAAATGCGTCATGGCTATCTAAATCATGTTCCTTAAAATTAATGATTTCCTTCTTCATTATAAACTGATTCAAATGAAGCATATAAATTATTCAAATTTCCGACAAAAGAAGAAATTATGAAGATTCACGGAAAACACTTTTTGGAGAAAATAAGAATTTCTTTATGAATGATTCAAGAGGAGGAATAATAAAGTTTCAAAAAATGAGATTGTTTCATTTTTTAATAAATTCCCCTTTTTCATGCGAACGCTGCCAGGCATGGGTCTGTCAGTTCTGAGCAGCGATCAGGTAATAAAGGTTGTGCCTTATCTGGAAAACCACTCGATAATCGTTCACACTACACAGCCATGAAAAGTTTCATTCCTGAAGTTCGATTCATAATGGGAGTGGACATCAAAGTGGAAATGCTTTTATCTTTGACTCAAAGAAAAAATTGCTTTTATTCTTAAAAATCA
>BGPR01053396.1:0-10412 GCA_013235015.1 Araneus ventricosus | reverse complement strand
ATTACTAAAACTAATAATTATTTATTTGTATACCAACTTTTTGAATTCAACTAAAGACGTTTTACTACGTATATGTGATTCAAGCAAAAAATTATCTAAGAACGTAAAAAAAAATTGGATATTAACAAAATATTCATGTTTTGAAGAAGCATATTTTACAAAATTTCTATCTGCCTATGTTATGAGATTTATAAAAAGAGGGGATCAAAACTGGCATCCAGGCCTTAAAAGATAAACAATATCTTAATTTTTTTATTCATTATTTTATCTAATGTGAAAACATATTCGGTATATTTCCGAATTTCTCTAATAGGTGATTAAAATTTTTAAAATCCGGAGGAAAATATGTTTTTGACAAAGTTTAGAAATATATTAATAAAAATTATTACACTAATAAACATCTTTATGCATTGCTAAATATACCTAATAGGATAACAAGTCAGTATATTAGGATACATTTATTATTTTGTAAAGGAACCGATAGAAACTTTTTGCCGAAACTTTACTACGAAAATATTGTAGTTTTAAATTGAAGTTTATTATAAAACTTAAAGAAACAAGTTTAACAGGAAGAAAATTCATTTAGTCATCTTAGAATTCAATGAACTCATAAATAAGGAAAAGGAACACAGTTTAATTGAAACAAACGGCTTCCCTTTACGCTTAAATTCAATACTGCTTCAGCTATTCCTCATGCCAATGGAATCACCATTTTTCTGCCTACACCAAGAAAAATATTTACTCAGTCGATCTACTCAGCTACTTCCCATTAATCCTAAAAGCGTAAAGCTATTGTAAATCCAACTTTAATTAGCGTCAGCATCCAAGAAGGAAAAGGTAAAAGTTATTTCTCGCGAAGCAAACATACCACTCTTCTTTTCTGTCTCAACAATCCCCACTTCTAGGTTACTAGGTGCAGGAAATCACGAGTTCACAACCGAGGCACACTTTACACCCATAAAAATCATAATATATTTCATCTCACTACTAACAATAAACCCGTATACATCGACTTCTAAGCGAATTACTGGCCGTAAATGGGTGGGAGTTTAGACGTTTAAGTACTGCTGAAGTTGTCGCGTTTTATCGAGTGTCGAGGGGCAACAGAATTTAGTGGACTGTAAAATTCGGTGTCGGGCTGCGCAATTAGTAGCTCCATTATTGTGGAGAAAGTCATATTTTTATGGGCCTGCCCCGGTTTCCATTCACCTTTTCCGTGTTAATGTGGCATAAAGATTCAAGCTCTGTGCGCTCCAGAAGAAGCCGTGCTGTAGACTCTCAAGGCTTGCGTAAGGGTTTCTGTTGGAATGATAAGGGATAAATCATTTTATCATCGCTGGCTGGCCGTTCACAATGAGCGGCTTTTATGTTTTTATGCAAATTATTTTGGGCACCGTTAAGATTCGGGGGATGGTATCTTCGGAAGGTTTACTTAACCAGAATGGTGTATTACTTAGGCGCTAATTAATTCAATTCCCTCCATCGGGCTGCTATTGATTATTTTACGAAGAGCCATTTTGCGTTTCTTGTGCGTCAGTTTATTACTTTCTGTTCTTGAATGGTAATGATAGACATACATGCCATTATTTATTGCTCCCCTGTCGGTAATTTATGGGCATAGTTTTGAAAATTAAAGCTGGTGATTAATTTTATCTCTGATTTTGAATTTGCTCATTAAGGATTCCAAAGTGAATGTTACTGTCTTGCAATTTCATTTCACAATGTCATGAAGACAGTATTAAGCGTTTTTAAGCTATTGCATAACCTGTTTATAATCTCCTTGTTTCACCTTCAGCAACGGAACTTTGTGATAGATTTGAGTTTCGAAGCGAAGTGCAAATAAATGTTGTTGTTACTAATCTCCAATCGAGTCTCAGGGAGTCAGACCAAATCAAGGAATCCGTTTACCCTGATGAAATCAATAGCCAAAAGGGGAGAAGAATAAATTTCATCCCAGTCAAGTCCTAGACAGTCTAAAATGTGTTTAGGTGATGCTTGATGTTGCTGGCATTTAGGACAGAGAGGGCAAAATAAATAGTCATAGATATACATGAGATTGTTGCGCGCATGTTTTTTTTGTTTGTGAAACGCTTTGGTATTTAATGATATGTATGTTTGGAGAGTAAGATGGGGACTCGTTTGAGTTTTGTCTGCATCTGATCAAAGCTGAAAGATATGTGATCCATTGAAAACGAAAATCCTGCAGATCAATCCAATTAAGAAGCAATTAATTTTTACTTTTTTGTATCTATATTCTGCCACTTAAGCATATCCCGTGTCAGATCTATGAACCTGAATTATTCCCAAACATTGTTTGCTTTATCACTTGAAAGAAGCTGAAAACTGACTTTTATCTAGTACATTTGCTTAATTATTTGTAACGAAGGCTGAAACACTCATAATTTGTCATCAACTGATGTATGGAATGTCAGCCATAGAATATATTTGCTGTTTATTATGTAACTGGTATTTTGTTTACGGTTTCTTTTATTAATGAAAAACGCATCGTCGGCGAGTGTGTAAATAGCCCGGAGCTGGTTATTTATACATTAGCAAACGTATTCACCAACCAATTGCCGGAATTACCCAATAAACAATGATTGCTTCATTCATAAAAATAATTATTTAGTTGAAAAGTTTATTTCGTTTCAGAAGTTAATTTTTAATTATTTTTCTATTGCAATTAGTGATCTGAAAGCTTCCTAGAAAGAAATTCAAAATTCAAGTATGATAGCAGCTAAAAGTGTACTGAAATTTAACGGCAAATTCAAAAATCTGGAAAAGCAAAGGCTTTTCAAAATCCGGAAGTTAATTTCTGATATTTGTTACTAAAAACTCAAAATTCGTTAAAACTTTATACGGAAATGTCCAATAAATTCACAGGGGATTAACATTCAAATCTCTTTCTGTGCATAAGAAAAGATACATATATTGATATACATTAACTGGAAAAAATTTCTCTAATATTTCTATAGTGACAGCCGTTTTTTTGTAATACGTGAGTTTTTCGAACACAAATTGAATTATCTCTTGTGGCTTTTCCCTGAAAAACATGCATGATTTAAATCGTACTGTTACAAGCATGGAAAGTCGCTCCCTAGCAATGTGAGTCTTATGGTTGGGAAGAGAGTTTTACAGGGGTAAGTATGAGATGACCGACAACAGTCACGTCTGGACCCCTGACCTTGGCGACCATCTTGGCGACAAAGTTGGTGACTTTGGTGACGAAATATGGGATCTCAAAGGTGATGGAATCTTCTCGGTATTTCTATTAGCAGAGAAGATGCGCTTGAATGTACTAGATAATTCCATGTGACGTCACGGCCTGCTGTGGGAGACTTCATAAGGAGAGCGCTTCGATGACGGAGTGTGTTGATCCATTGGGAACGACTTTAGAGCTTCGTCCGCAGTGCGAGCTAGGAAGCTGGTGAGCTGAGCGCTATTAAAAGTGCAGTTATTGTCGTTACTAGTTATTTGCTGTCTGTTTGTGTTGTTAAATATCAAAGTGCTGAACTGTTATTACCTGTGAATTGTTGACTGTTTACATTGGTAATCTGTGCAAGAACTATTGTTTCCTGTACCTGTGCTACGTGTTTTCCTGCATATTTGTAAATAAACCTCTATTTTCCATTATCCTGCGTGTTGGACTGTTTACACCATACACCCACGGAAAGACTTTTGCAACAGTACTGTTTGTTTATGTTCATCAGTTTCTCCAAACTTTGGTTTATTGCTTATTTTTCACTGCTCGAATCGGGTTTGTGCATAATCACACTCGTTGATCTAGCATTATTTAATTTTCTGTCATTGTTAGAATCAAACTTTTTTGAATTTGTGAATAACAAAATTCTTATTCTTGTCTTAAATATTATTTATTTTGCATTATCATAAACCTTTAAATGACATAAAATTTTTCTGGTCTATGACATTCATTAAGCACTAATTTTCGCTGTACTGTGATAGAGATCCTTTCGAGGATATTAATATGATTCAATTTTATATTTTTAGTGACATTTTGCAGTTCCTTGCCTTATTTTGCGAAAAATAAAGAACAAGAAAAAGAGTTTTCATTTTGATATTTAGAGGAACTTCTCGAATTTCTTATTCAAATCCTATATGATTTCTTTTCCATACATTTTTCAAGCTCTTATCAAAATTATAAAGGGTTTTTATTCAACCTACGTCGAAAATTTTTTACAAAGGATATCTTTTTTATTATTAAGATTAGAACAATCTCCACTTCATAATTTCTTCATTTCAATTTTTTACAAAACATGGAGACATGAAGATTTCAAAGAAGGTCAAATAATACATGAAGGGAGAATATATTGTTTGCTTTGTACCCAAAGAGACACATCCGACTAGATTAATGCATTTTATCCTTTATGCATTGGCTTCTGCAATATGCATTTCTTTGTCAACCTCTTTCCCTAGAAAACCAAATTTCAATGTTTGTAGCGATATATCAAAAGGACAGGAAGGAAAACATATAAATAAATCGATGGACATTTTGAGTGTTTCTATCCATCATCTTAAAAGAGTAAATGTGACCATTTATTTTAAGGCAGGAATGGTTTGGGAGATTATGTGTAGTACAGGATGCATTGTGCTCTCTTTCGTTTGAAGTTTGTGAGCGCCATAAAACCCCAAAATTCACTGACTCATTAACATATATTCTTTTTCCTTTTATATACAGGGAGTCCACTCTAAAAGTGTCCCAGTGGCTAATTTCTAAACCTTTAGAGATAGGTATATACTTCCAATCGAGAAAAATGCTTTAAATAGCTTAAAGAATTATGTTTGATGTTGTTTGAGTCGATAAATGTATTTCCAAAAAATCTCTAAAAAGTGTAACTTTTTTTATGCAGTGTCCTTATTATTATTACGATTGGTTATTTTTGGCGGGATTATCGTTATTCTTTGCCTGTGAGTTGCATTTGGACCTTTTAATTCTTTTCAAGAGTGGAGTAAGTTTGAATCTTTCTTCTTTATTGATATTTTTATGAAGGTATTTTTGCCGGAAGGCTAATAAATTTTAAATCATTCTTGTTAGCGGTATTATGTTTGTTTTTTCTTTCTGAAAATACTTTTGTTGTTTACTTATCTTGTTTGTCTCGTGGTTTGGGAAATTTCGGGCTATAAAGAGGCTTTGGTTAGGCTTAGGTCAAGCCTCTTACAGAAAAATTTCCCAATTTATTTGAATTCATTTCGAATTTAATCTGTAACCCTTGAGAAAGTGGACTAGAATGGATTCCTTGTCTGTTTAATTCGATTCCATCAGAGTTTATTTAGTGGTTTGTCTTTCTTTGAATTATCTATCATATTTAGTAAAGTATTCTTGATACACTGACATTTTTAAGAAAAAAGTTGCAGTGTCCTTCGACTAAAGCTGACCGAGTTATAGAGCTTTGAATGTCATTTTTTGAGTCAATCAACAGCTGTTTCGAGCAAAATCAGCCCTTTGGTTGGAGGAACTTCCTCGAAGCAAAACAATGAAATTGTCTTTAGGGGACGTTAAAACTCGAAAATTTCCGATTTTTTAAAAAATATATATATATTATTAGTTATGAAGAAAATGTATCAGCTGTTCAACGCAAACATTGAAAATGGTCAAATGTTTAAAGCGCTATATTTTAAAATTTGTTTTTATGATACAGCGCGCACAATATCTCAAGAACTATGGAATATTTTATCATAAAAGTTTTAATAAATATGTATTGTGCTATGTTCTACAAATTGAACCACAATTTTTGTGCACATTTTCTTAAAAAAAGTTCTGTGGGGGGTAGAAAAGTTGAAATTTTAGCCATTTTTAACACATTATTTTAAATTGGTATAATAGAAATTAAATTTAGATGTTAATAAATTGTGGTTCAGTTTCTTAAACCGGCTGTTTGGAATACTTATATACCCAAAATATTGTGTTTAGACCAATATTTTATCCGTAATCATGCGCGCAAGGTGACTATCTCATGTTTTCTTCAAAAATTATACCCATATTTATTACTCTCTCAAATAAATGCATACCAATATAAAGGTTTGAAAATGTGTATACTATAACAGAAAGAAGAGATATTTTTCTAGAAGAAAAAGTGAGTTTGTGAATTGCATTGTTTCAGAGATATAATGTATCGAATTTGACAGTTCACCCCCCCCCGATTTTTTCGAGGCTTAAGGGTCGTATGTCCCCTTAAATAGTGTTATTCAAAGCTTTATTACTGAGTCAGTTTCAGTCGCAAAAGAGTGGAACTTTTTTTAAAATGCTGGTATGTCAAAAATATTTTACTAAATGAGATAGGACCAAGGGATTTTATAAAAATTTAGATTTTGTAATTTTTACTGCACTGCATGACTAAAATACAATTCAAAGCCCAAAATTTCCCAAACCACAAGACAAACAAGTAAGTAAACAACAAAAGAATTTCAGAAAGAAAAAACAAGCATAATACCGCTAACAAGAATGATTTAAATTTTATTAGCCTTCCGGCAAAAATACCTTCATAAAAATATAATAAAGAAGAAAAATTCAAGCTTACTCCACTCTTGCAAAGAATTAAAATGTCCAAATTCAACTGACAGGCAAAGAATAAGGATAATCCCACCAAAAATAACCAATCGTAATAATAATAAGGACACTGCATAAAAAAAGTTACACTTTTTAGAGATTTTTCGGAAATACATTTATTGACTTAAAGAACATCAAGCATAATTCTTTACGTTATTTAAAGCAATTTTCCGATTGGAAGTAAATACCTATCTCTAATGGTTTAGAAATTAGCTACTGGTCCCCAATTAGAGAGGACATCCTCTATAAAGCAAAGATGAAGACGGGTGAAACAAAAAATTCAATTGCTTGTGCTGAATAAATTCAAAAGAGTACTTTTCAGGTTTGACTTACCTGAACTTAAACACTTTACTTTAACTAGGCATGTTATATGTTTGTAAAGATGGGCTTTCGTAATCAAGTTTGTATTCATTTCCTGATGTTCTAGAGTTTTCAAATTTTTTGCACTTGCGTATTCCCGACGACAATGCACTACTTGAATATTTTCAAAACTGAATTATCAGCTAATCGATGAATTTATTAATGGAAATAATATCATCAAAATAATATCATCATAACTTTTCAAATTCGATAGTGAATTTGAAAAGAAATTGATTACAAAATTTTTCATGATGAATTCTAAAGTAAAGACTGAAATGTAAAAAATAAATCAAAATAACAAAGTCTACTTTTTTACAATAGTGCACTAATAAAAGTGTGTCTTTAAAAGTTGTTTTTGTTCAACTTTTTTCTTGTTACATATCCTCAAAACATGAGCTGTGAGAGCCTTCTTGGTATCGTGATTCTAAATAAAATCTTTAGTACAGCTAAATGAAAAGTTTATCTAATTTATCTATTTTTATACTCTTTATTCACTAACTTTATCGATAAATCGAAGAATTTAACGAAAAGCAAATTGATCCTTTTTCGATATTTCTAACAAATCCAGGCACATTATCTTATATTTCTGTAAAAAGTTATAAAAATATGTTTTCTAAGTAAAAGGACTAAAACAGTTTCATACTTCATAAATGAATGTAAATCGAATGTTTCCGTCTTATATGAGAATGTTATGTCACGTTATGTCATACGTATACCATAACGTATGTTATACGTGATGTCATATATTATGCATGTTACGTCTGAAGAGTTATTTTGTATTTGTATCATGGTAACCCATATTTTTTTTTCTCAACATATATGGGTTCCATTAAAAACAATGGTAAATTACTTATATCGATTTTAGGCGCATAATTATAAAAGAATTTCAATGTTTCAATTCCACGTTCCATTATATATCGATTTTATCGATCTTTCTGTGTCTATCGATTCTGCTATTGTAAAAGAAGGACGACAGTTTATATATTGTAACATTAGGGAATTTATAAATAAAAACTTTAAAGTTTAATGCCCCAAGCTGCAAATTTACCTTCAATTCCGATTATTGATTAGTTATATATCATCAATTTAAATAGAAATTACCATTTGTTAATACTTCTTAACGTGCCATTTTTTAAAAGACTAATATTAATAAAACTCTTACAAACATAAAATTATATTTAAATCCAATTATTATCTAATGATACAAATGAAAAAAAAGACTTATCAAGGGACACCAATAACTATTGCTGGTTGAAAAATTTCGCAAGATAATCGAAAGTGTTCTCCTATAGAGTTTCTACTATACTCACATAACATATATCACTATATATGGTGTTATATATAATGCGTATTTAAACATAACTGGATCTGCGTGTAATGTGACCAAATGTCATTGATTAGCATCAATAGAAACTCCTGAAATCAACCAAATTATTAACACAAAATATTCACATTGATTTCGGGTTAATTTTATATGACACAATAAACTATGTTAAATATTTTCACGGGAGGGAATAACTGCAAACACGCGAATAAATAAACTTAATGATAAAAAAATTCATATAATATTTTTTTCAGATATGAGTGGTGGCGTGCATATAAAAGAATAGAATAGAAATGCATATAATACTTTTATATCGAAACGAGACTGACTTACTTCAATTTAGTTTTAGTTGAGCTATATTAAGGTCCCATTTTGAAGCAACACAGAGGCTATTTCAAACGGATGGATCTCGTAATTTTGAATCTCGGTCATATGAAGAAGATGACACCTGAGCCAGAACCCCGTCTCCAAACTTCTTCTCCACATCAGTGGAAGGTCGTTTTGCCCACGTCGGATTTAACGAACACCAAATCCTATCCCTAATTACACAAAACACTGTACAATATTGTTACGATATCTTCATGATATTGTACGGCGTTCAGAATATCGGACAACGTCGTAGAGATATCTTGCAATATTTTGTGCCAATAGGGTATAGAAAGGGGATTTTCCTTGGAATCCGTTCTCAAACCTTCCGGTTACGAAGCCAAGATCCTGCAACGAGGCGACTGCGGCCCGAAACGTGATTGGTAATGTGTATATTAAGAAAAACTTAGTGAATTAATTATTTTCAGAATAATATTTTCTGCAATGTAGAAAATCATGTAAATAATTACTTGAAGTATCTTTCCCAGCAAAAGGTTAGGAAGAGAATTTGATATAGGCCTCAAATTGGTGTGTAAGCACTACATGTCCAACTTTATAAGTTTGATTTATGACATTTTTGAACTTTATGACTTCTTCTTTTTGGGCGCATCTATTGTTTTAATTCATGCTAGATCTTAAAGGATACATGATGTTTCAGAGTGTCCAAGTGATTTTTGTCTGTCAAAAAATTGTTACATTGAATTTATTACAGATTTCAATGTCAAAAATTCTGTTGTTCTATGTATGTAGGAATACGGGTTGCAACCCGGCTTGAGCAACCACTTTTGTAGGATTGGGGAGGTTAAAGACTCGGCGGTATGCTAGGAGTATGAATTTAGAGAAAGAATGCTCGGTTAAATAACTAATTTACTTTAATACACATTAACAGAATATTTACATATAGTTACAAAGAAATGATTAAATGCAGGTGAAAGTTTAAGGTAAGAGTTTTATGCCATTTAATAATAGTTATTACCAGACTTAAACCCAGAGTGGGAACAAATGGGAAAAAAGGTCATTGGCGCGCCCTGAGGCGGAAACACCTACCGCTCGAGCGAACTTACCACCTTCTCTGTTGAAACCGTGAATCCCTCTGAATGGACCCGTGGAAGTTGCTTCGTGTTCTCGTCAGAAAAACTTACGGCATACACTCATTGATTCGTGCTGCCATCTACAGTTACGGTTGCTTACTAAATGGCTTAATTACTTTCCTACATGTATGAATAATATAATTCATTATATGTGAACGTTTAAATTATAATCTACAAGCAACAATTCTGTTTATTGTTTCTGTACTGCTCACATCCAATTTTGAATACAAGAGGTTGAAACGCTGAAATTCTCCTTAACCTCGTGGCTGAATAATTTATCTAATGCTTTTAATAGATTGGCTTACTTTTCTTTTATAGTAGTTTTGTCCTTTAAATTATAAGCTACTTTTATTTAACCCTCTGAGCACCCAATTATTTTGAACTTTTAGCTGTCAGGTTAACTTAGGTTTTAAAGCGAATGAACCACTCTTTTTTGTATTTAATTATATCTCTGAAATCTTAAGAATACTTTATCCATGATTTTTTGAGAAAATATAAATACGAGCTATCTGCTTTTGAGCTGAACATGAAAAACGTAAAAAGACATATGCCCCGCTCGGAGGGTTAATTTCAAAATAAAGTATAAAAAATTCTATATTAGACGTACTAGACAGACGCGCCAATCTAGGCGAAAAGGTTGAAACATTGAAATTCACTGAAATGTCAAGATTGAATGCTTCTTCTAATACTTTAAACAGTTTGGCTC
>BGPR01053395.1:0-10412 GCA_013235015.1 Araneus ventricosus | reverse complement strand
CACGAGAAAGTCGAGGAGAAAACACTTCCTCTGCACAAAATGCACCACCATATTGTGTCTGTACACGAGAAAGTCGAGTAGAAAACACTTCTGAATTTTTTTTTGAATTTAAATCCTTTTTCAAACCTTATCCAAGAAAAGATGCTTTATTTTGCGAGCGAATCTACGCCTCCAAGATAATGTTCACAAATTTGTTTGGCCGTAAAAAGAACAGTTTCCCATTTTTCGGATCAAGATTTAAAAAAAAAAACAAGCACAGAAACTTCCATCTCCATAATCCTTAAAAATCATCCGAAATTTCGGCTTTGGCGTCCGTTCCAAAAACTCAACTTCCTCATCACCCAGAATCCCTCCTACAAGAAAAAACCAGACGAAAACTGCGGCATCTGAATTTTCAGTGTTTGCCATTTCCTCCTCCAACTCACTCCCATTCAGTAAACAAAGACATTCTCCAAACGCATGCTCCTGGGCATTTATTTGGCGCCCCCCCCCCCTTTTCGAACAAAAGGGATGGAGGGAGCGAGATGATGAAAAAACGTGACCCGTTGGCTCCGGTCCAACCCGCAACAACCAGCCCATAATAATAAATCCTGGAGAATATGCATGTGGATTTAGTGTGTTCCTTTTCCGTCTCTTGACGTGAAAAATGACCAAGGGAAGACCTATTCAAGGGAAGATCTGGGAAGTAAATGTTGGACATATTGCGCATGTCCCTAAAAGCCAGGAGTTAAGTTGGTATTCGCTGGGTTGAAATTTTTTCATGCGACTTTTGGTTATCCAGCCGCACAGTATGTTTTAAATGAGAGAGCCAGTAAATTTTGAGATAAAAGAGCCGAACCTGTTCCTCAGAACATTTTTGAAATCATCCGAAAGTTATAAAGATGCGTTTACAAATAATGAGATTAGAAATTAATATTATAATAACAGTAGCCACCTTTGGCGTACAGCTTGTTGGCAGGGAATATTGAATGTGTTGCAATTAAATCTTCTTGTGCGCAGATGACTCTAAATGGTTCCAGGAGAATATGCATGAAGGTTTAGCGTGTTCCTCTTCCGTCTCTTGACGTGAAAAATGACCGAGGGTAGACCTATTCAATGGAGGATTTACAAAGTAAATGTTTGGCATACTGCGCATGTCCCGATGTTAAGTTGGTATCCGCTGAGTTGAATTTTTCTCATGTGACTTTAGGTTACCCATTTACACTAGGAGACAAGGGGCCAGCAAATATTACAGGTGGAGGAGCCAGAACTTTCCCTCACCGGGCCGGCCTTTGGAGGTGATTTCTTTGTTTATTTCTTGCAATTCTGCAATTTTGAATCGATCTTTTTTAATATGATAATGTTTTTAGGCTAGCATTCTATCTGGAACCTGCATGATGCATGTTGCGAAAATGGGTCATTGGAAAAAGAAAACACAGGAAAAAAACTATTACTATAAAGAGTTGCTGTAAGATGGACGGATGGGCATTCTTTTCGTACAGTGCGAGATATAAAATTTGTTGCTCATAGACTGTAATGGGTGATGTAATCAAGTCAAACGAAGATAAAATGGATGAATCAAGCTCAAAACAGCTATCGACTAGAGATTCACAATTGTTTTTAGCTAATAAGTAGTTTTTATCAATGTCGGCCATACTGATTTCAATTACACACACTTCGGAGTCGGAAAAAAAAGAAAACAGATTTTTACGCCTTTCAAAAATTTCAAAATTCCAATTTTATCGTCGTGCCAAATTTCCTTTGATTTGCATATTTTTTTTAAAGTTTATAACACGTTCAAGCCGGTGTATACCTTGACTCACACTTGAATGTACCATCGGGTGGTGTGTATCACCGGACGGTACCACAAACCACCAAATGTGTAGTTCATCAGATTCGTTTATGGTTCTTTCACACTTTTCCTGATGGCCATCTGATGGCGAATCATCGACCGTCATCAGCGGACTGCAAACAGAAACCAGCACAGATTTAAACTGTCAGGAGCTTGTGAACCTCAACTGCTAGTACACTTACAGTCTTATTCAAACTGAATTGCCTCTGCTTTCCTTCCACGACCGCTTCTGGCGCAGTATGGCCAAATCTGGCTCTTGCGCCATAAAACCAAATACAACCAACCATCCACGAGCACTTCCTTACTGTGACATTTGTCACCTGTTTTCTGTTTGGCAGTAGGAACGGGATCTTAAGACTGAAAACAAATTGCTTTCCGTCAAACCTTCAAGTTGTTTGTGGCCTATTCTTCCGATACATGAGGTTGATGTCAAATCGACTCGCCTCCGTATACGGCACTCTCGCTTCACGCACAAGCTTCTCACTTTTTGGGAGAGGGCACTAATGTACCCTACGTGTCATGTTGATTTTACTCTTAACCACATTTTAATCGAATATCTCTCTTTTAAATATCAACGTGATCACTATTTACATTCATGGTCTCTAACCTTGCAAGACTTGGTGGGTGTGAGAAACACTACCAAAATAGTTTTAATTTTTTAAAGCTATTGAATTTTTTACTTGCATTAGCTCTTTTAACTTTGTTTCCTGATTGTGATACATATGGCTCATATATAGCAATTTTTTTTCATATACTTTTGTTATCGAATGCTTGGTGCAATTTAGCCAAGAATGGCTCTTGTGTCCAAAAGCAACCAAAAACCAAGCCAAAATAAACTGCGTAACAGCAAATCAGCAATAGTGGGAACGGTTCTCCTTGCCATAAGTTTTCGTATTGCGCATTGGTTCAGAGCCACCCGATAAAGAAGAGAGCTTATCTTAGGGCTACCACCGTCCCGGAAGAAATATATATTTCAAATTCGTGTGAACATTTTCATGAAAATATTATTTTCCAAACTGTGTGCAATATTTTCATTCAACGCGTGAATAATAAAGCGCAAGTCAAAAACTCTGTAATCGTGTTCCCTTTTTGTGTAGTTTTTATAGCACGGTAAACAATATCTAGAATGTATTTACAAAAAGTACCATTTCCTTCTGACGGGTCTGTAATGGATTTCTCATGTGTGGTTTTATATCCAAATTCAAAATAGATCCAGTTTGTCTTTTATGGTTTTATTTACACACACAACACCACTACGACACATATATATACAAGTAAAAATCACATGGCTTATAGCCGGATCAGAATCTACACCCGCTCGGGGGTAGGGTCAGAAGGAATCTGAGGATGAATCCCTGCGGGGGTGGGGATGACAGTTCTACTTTTCCCTTTCTGGGGATTACTGTAGTCAAGTTGCCACAGGGTCCGAATCTACAAAATTATGCAACACATTTCATTCATATAGTTCGTTGCGCTTTTGAGTTTTAGTGTTCATATACATACTGGCAGATATTGCTCCAAAAAATTATGTTTTAAAATCACCATGAGATCTAAGACTCCAAAATCTCCAGATCAATTTTTTTTTAATGTTATAACATTTACTTTATTCGTGAACCAGAACAGTCTCACTTTTCAGTTCTAATACAAAGTTCGCGGGCATGCGCAGAAGGAGCAACACTTTCTTTCGGCTTCGACCCTCGCTCATTCATTCTTTCATCCTGACGGTTACAAACTGTGGATTCCACGCCTTTGCTTGAAGGAAACAGTTGCCGGTTTTTGCCCGTCCTATCCGATAAGCACGGCTCCCCCGTCGGTTATGAGAAAATATTGCGTAGCATTCATCATCTCAGCAGCGTTCGGCCTTTCTGGAATTCCGAGATGGATGCAAGCCAAAGTTGCAGACGGATCTTCTTTTCTCTTTTTCTTATTTGGGTATTGGATACATTTTTTATGTTGTATAGAGGTGAAAGCGTGTTTCAACACTTGGGAGTGCGTGGAATTAATTCAATGGGGTTAGATACTATTGGGAATAATGCCTAGTTTGAAGAGAGCATCATAATAACAAAGGTATTATATATATTGTAACAAAATTGTCTTGTGGGTGTAAGTAAATGCAATCCAATAAGCAGGATTTAAAAAAATAAAGCTCTTTATTTTACAAATATTCTAGGAAAAGAAAAAAGAAATGTAGCGCAAGTATTAAAACAGCACTTGTTAAACTTCACAACAGAGATTACCAATAAATATCAACACAGCGCTCAAAGGTTGCTTATCAGCTCACCAGCTTGCTTGCTGACCAAAATCCAACTGACTCTTCTTGGCTTCAGATCTTTCCTTTATACTTTTTCAACAGGAAGTGACTTCGTGACGTAATCTCCAGAAAGTTCAAGAATCCAGTAGAAATAGATTGACAGTTCGAGGTCTTTCTAGAAAATTCCTTTTGTCGCCAACTTTGCCGCCAAGTAGCCAAAATTATCGCCAATATTAGCATCTCAGGGAACAACTATAGCTTTGTAACAATATATAGAAAAAGTCGGATAGTTCTCTCTCTAAACGACTTTTATGGTATACTTCCACTTCAGAATGCCCCTTATAAAGTGCGGCAATAAAAGATTCCAGTTTGATACTGTGTAACAAAATGTTATTAATTGCCAACTATCATTAACTGGAGTCAACGCAAAAGCTAGCGAACTTCTTCAATGACTGTTAAGGGAAAGGAGGGTAAGCGTACGCAGGGATTTTTTTCCCTGTTGGCAACAGTGCAAGCAGAAGCAAGTGTGATCATATCAACATGTGTGTTTTCAGCCATCTCAAGAGACCGCCATAATTATTTTCATCCTTGCTGTCTTTCATTTATCAGGTAATATATGATTTCGTTATGTTAGCATGTAATTTTTCTGTGAAGAAATCTTAATTTTTTTGTAAATAAAGGACTAATGCTTTCGTTCAAAGTAAATACCATTATGAGGTTTGTTCCCTTCCGAACAACGTGGCCACGTTAGAATTTAACTTTAGTGAATTATACGGCCATCTATGGACGATTTAGAGAAGCAATACATCGGTGGCTAAGAGTACTCACAGACCAGATATGCGTACTCTTATCCGCTATGTAATTTGAAGCAGCCATTCCAACAAAACTTTGCATTTTATTTTATCATTATTATTATTATCATTATTATTATTACAAAAATGAGATTGGATAATAATCTGAAGAGCCGTTGTCTGGAGAAAAAGTTTCCAGTCCGTAGAAATCCAAATAATGAGGGAGCAATATGACTAGGCTGCGAACAAACATATGATGATGATTGGATCCAGTGTGGATTATGTAAGGAGTGGTGGCATGAGGAATGTTCCAGTTACGAAGGCAATGGAGCATTTGTATGCGACTACTGCTAAATTTTCAGGGTGCGTACTCTCGGCCTCACGCCTGCGTACTCTTACCCGCCACGTCGGGTAAGAGTACGCATTTGGCATTTTTTTCTTGCGTTTCGTAATATATATATTGTTTAAAGCTAAAATTTTCATTTTTTGTACCCTTCTTCCTAAGTTAATAAACTATGATTCGGTATATTTTCGAGGCTCTGACTTTTCAATTCTCATTTTTATAACGAAAAATCCTCTAGGTGCGTACTCTTACCCTCCTTTCCCTTATATATCCAAGCGGGCGTACCGGCTTTTTTCGTCCGCTCCTTCCATGCTTCCATCTTAACCCCTCCTTTGTCGGCGTCGCATGCCATGCGACGAAGAGAAAAACTGCATCGTTGAAAGTGAATTCGCCGCTACTCACACGTCGCGTTATATACCTCGATTATTTTTAGTATTTCTGAATATTGCTATGAAATGCCACAAATGGTCCTGCTTTCCTCATGTTTTGGCGATGACATTTTCCTACTTTAATGGAAAACATAATCATTTCATCGGAGATTCCAAAAAAATCCTACCAAGAAGGAGTTAAAAGTGCTTGAAACGTCTTCATGTTGCCCAAAGAGCGGAAAACAATTTTCGTCTAGGCTGCGCTAAATCGAAATTTGGCTGCCCCGTCTCTTTTCATCCTTCTTTTCTCCGCTTAATGAGATGTTCTAAAAACTGATGGATTGTTTGCGATAAGCAGTGCAATTACAGAGTCTACAGGTGGTGATAAGGAACTGATGAAAACTGGTAAATTCCTACAGGCAGTCAATTGGGTCTCCTACTCGTGGAATAAGGAGAGAGAAGAAACTCCTCAGAGTTTCTATAGGATTGTATATTATCACTGTACTATAGAGTACAGAGATACTATTTTGAAAGAATCCATTATCAGGCAGAGCTGAACTGTGGGAAGTTCCGTTGTAAATGTGTATCCGCTTGGAGAATTAGGCCCGGTACACACATGCGATTTTTGACAGGCAAGCCATTAGCAACACTAACTTCTGGAGAAGCGATTAGAGGCTCGAAGTACATTGATAGCAGTTGGGTAGTACACAGGTACCTGCGGTTCTGTTTCGATTTCTCTCCGATCGTTAAAGAAAATGATGAGTTGCTAATGATAGTTGGCTAATGACTTGCCTGGCATTGCAGCTCGACGGAAGGTATGTGTGCGCTACTCAACTGCTCTCATATACTTCAAGCCACTAATCGCTTCCCTGGCAATTTGCCGCAAATGAGTTGTTCCACACAAATCCCATGCGTATACCAGACCTTAAAGTATGCGATTCTTATTTTTGCAATGTGGAAGACTGAGTGTGTCCATAGGAATGATTATTGTGTCAACAGTACTTCGTTTCAACTTTGTATTTCTCTTTATAAATAAAGTGGAGCAAAATGGCTTGATGATAAAGTTTCGGCTTCTGGACATAGGTTCTATTCGGGTTCAAGGGTTTGAAACCCAACTCCTTAGAAGATTTTCTATGTGTGTGGACCTGGCACACGTTAAATCTGGCGTCGAGGGTCAAACATCCTCTTTCTGACATGGCGCAGAAGTTTCGAGAACGGGTGCCAGTCTCATAGAATCTCTAGATATTTTTGCAAATTGCATTAGTTTATATTTCCACGACAACATCTTCATCCGGTGTTTCAGAAGAAATTATTTTTAAAAGTTATAACATGTCAGAAGGAATATAGAAAAATAGCAAATGTAAATTCTCTTCCTAAGAAGAAAGTAGAGATTTCACGGCTGTCAACAGATAACGCATGAGAGCAACATTCTATTCGACACGGTCCTCTTTTTCCAAACAAAAATTCACAATCCTTTCTGCATTCGAATAATACTCTTCAAATAATCTCGACGCATATTAAAGATTCTCTGTATAAGCAATTCCAGGCACACAAAAGATTCGGCAACAACTTTGCTTATTCCCCAAAGACGAGCTTCCCTTTTTCACGCATCTTCCAAAAACCCTTTAAGAACTTTTTCAATCTAGGCGAGAGAGGATACCCAACCCTTCTAAATGGATGGCAAATATCTTCTGTACTGCATATCTTCCTCCTTACAAATAACAGGTCTTCTCGATTAAACAGATTCGCCCTGTCTTCGCTTTCTTTTCTTGTCGGAGGGGGCCGAGGAGGGGAGGGATGGGATCGATGGCCCTCATTCTTGGAGAAGCGTTTCGAACGAAATTGGAGCCGTCGATTAATCTCAGAATCCGATATTACTTTTCAGGGTATAAGTTGCGAGGGAGAAGAGGTTATTGCAAAATGAAGTGCCGCGTGCCATTGCTCCGGGAAGAATGGGATTAGATGCCGTGCGAGGCATTATCTGTCCATCCGTCTAGATGAGCACCTTCCAGAAGCCTCTTTCGTCGTTCCATTCCCGCCGGAGATGGAAGATCCCTCCCCGCATTCCGCCCACCCCCGAGTTATTAATTTGTTTCGATCCTCATTTTCTTCAGGCAAGGAGGAAAGATTAGAGGAGCAGATTGTGATACCAGGAGATAGGAGAAATTATTAGAATGGCCGGTTCTTGCTTTTGGCTCAGACCAAGATACCGATTCTTGTGCTACAAATGCAAAGTTTTAAGTGTGGCCGTCGCTAAGCAACACAGTAGGCTCTCCCTGTGGCTTTGCGGCCTAACAACAAAATCTCAATTGTTGTAAGTTGTAAAGTAAGTCACGAATAGCATACCACTAGCATTAGCAGTGTAGGCTCATACCAAACTGAAGTCACAATGCTGTGTCCTAAGAGCTGTTTTATTCTCTTGGTGCACATTTTCTCTAAGATTAATTTCGTGGCACGGCTGAAATTCTTGTACTGAAAATGTAAACTTATAAGTCCGACCGATATTAAACATCTCGGAAGGGTTTTGTTGCAATTTTGCTATATGGAAACAAAACCAGAACCGCTTTAGGCACAAGCTGCATGCACTACCCTAGTAGCACAAAGATATTGTACGATATTGAACAATATTCGCAATATTGTATAATATTGTACAATATCTTATAATATTGTACAATATCTTATAATATTATATAATATCGAACAATATTGTACGATATCGGACAACATGTTGTGCTACCTGGGTAACGCTACAAACATTACGGACACACACTCCTTTCTTCGTGAACATGTACACAGTTGGGATTCTAAGCAAATTCAGCTAACAATGTTATGTAGTAGAATGATCTAATATTATTTTGGCTTAATTTTGTAGCATGATACCGATATTCGTACTATAAATGTAAACTTGTAAGTCTACCCGACCCTTAACGTCACGGAAGGGCCATAGAGTAACCTTGATATATGGCAGCAAAGCCCCAACGCTTGTACATCTTTAAGTTACAAACAAAACAGATTATTTAGGATTTTGATCCACAATCTAAACGTTTTTAGCCCTCCCGAGTCCGAAAAACCCATTTTTCTAATTATGCTTGTCTGTCCGCTATTCTACCTGTTTCTGAACACGATTACTAAAAAACGCTAGACGAAAAAACTTTAGTATGTGATCTTTACAGCGAGATTGTAAATTTCTGAGAAATTTTGGATAATATCCGTCAAAGGAAAGTCTGTCTGTCAATCAAAGTGCATGTGAACGCCAGAAAAAAACAACTAACTAGTAGACGAAATTTGTCAAATAGTTTTATCACCAAAATTGTAAATATGCATCACACTTTTGGTCAAATCAAACAAAGGGTCGACTTTCTATTCGTGCACATATGAACGCGAATTCGTATATACACGAAATCAAAAACGTAACAAGATATATAAATGAAATTCGGTATGTGATCTAGACATCAATATCTTAGATCTGTATCAAATTTTGAAACCAATCGGTCAAAGCAGCAAGGCATAAAACGAATATTGGATTTTCTTCGCTATGCTACGAAACTCAACACAAAATGTGCCATCTTGCGTAAGCAGACGTGACCGTCCTGGGGAGAATAGTCTCGCACGTTGAATTTGGACTCTCCTCCAAGATGCATTCCTCCATATATGCCATTTCAAATTCTCACCGTAAAGGGCGATTTAATAGCTGGTTACTTCCGATTTATCACAACAGTGTGCATCTTGCCAAAAATCGGAACCAGCTTGAATTTTTTTTAGTTTGCACGTCAAATGCAAGTCTAGTTTTGGCAGCCTTGCATATTGATGCGTGCCAGGCGTCCTGTGTTTACCGGGGACCGGAGTAATGACAGGCTAATGAGAGGAGTGCACTTGATGGATTGGGGGGGGGGGCGCTTCGTAAATTATTGGGCCTGCTCATTAGCCCCGAGCGCGTGCGGTTACCGTTAATTGCATGCAATGTCAGAGGTTCTCGTGTCCGACTGCGTTACTGGCCTCGCAGTAGCGGCATGGGGGGATGGGCAGCTGGCTGCCGTTTTGATAGAGATGGGTGAACTTTGAATGCTGCACGCGAAACGGGGAGAAAAATTAAGTGGGACACTTGTCGTAAGGTATCTCTCGAAAGATTGCTGCATGACGAAGCAACACCTGCAAGACACGCGAAAGACAGAGCAGGCAAGAAAGATGGTCACAAGTGCTGCATAGATATGAGACAAGTGCATTTAAAGTGATATCGTTCTTTTGTAGTTGTCGGTATAATGACAGCTGAATCGAGACAAATGCATTTCAGTAAATATCGTGCTTTTTGTAGTTATAATGACAGCTGCATAGACATGAGACAAATGCATTTCAGTAAATATCGTGCTTTTTGTAGTTATAATGACGGCTGCATAGACATGAGACAAATGCATTTCAGTAAATATCGTGCTTTTTGTGGTTATAATGACGGCTGCATAGACATGAGACAAATGCATTTCAGTAAATATCGTGCTCTTTGTGGTTATAATGACGGCTGCATAGACATGAGACAAATGCCTTTTAGTTTTATATCGTGTGTACTGTTGTAGTCGTTATATTGACGGCTCAACAGACATGGGATAGCGGCATTTCAGCGAATATTGTACTTTTGTAGTAGTAGTCGTTATAATGACGGCGGCATAGGCCTGAGACAAATGCATTTCAATGAATATCGTCCTTAGTAGTAGTCGGTATAATGACAGCTGCATAGACATGAGACAAACGTATTTCACTTAATATTTTTCTTTTTGTAGCAATCGCTGTAATGTCAACTGCATACTCATGAGGCAAGTGTATTTTAACGAATATC
>BGPR01053394.1:0-10035 GCA_013235015.1 Araneus ventricosus | reverse complement strand
TATGTATATGCCTCTCTCTCTATATATAAATAATGAAAAAACTTTATAAAATGTTACAATGCGCAGATCTTATCGTCTACAACTTTATTTTTCATGAAAAGAAATATCATTTGTATCAAATCTCGTAGCTTCTCGAAAATTACAGGACTATACGAAACGATTTTAAAAGACTAACTAATTTGTTTCCCATAAGTTACAAACAATTTTTAAAGAATGATATAGAGTTTGAACATTACGAGTGGCAACTGAGAACAAAACAAAATAAAATGTTTTAAAATGTGCATGATATTTTCTTTCAATAGAATATCAAGCACTAAACGTATGATAATCCTTTTTTTTATGTAGTGGAAACATGGACAATCAATAAAATTGACTGTTTAAATAAAATGTGATTATATATATATATATATATATATATATATATATATATATATATAAATTTCGAAATAATGTGACATAATCGATTCCTCAGGTCGATTGGCATTTAATTATTGGAATTCCATATCTGGATTGGCTTTTTCATAGTAATAGTTTTTAATATTATTAGCTTTCTGTATTTCATTGTGTGAATAATATTAGGTTATATAGTTTATTAAATTTAATTTTAAAAGATGGTAATAGGTGTATATGATGAAAAAATTATTTGAGTTTTAATGGTTTAATACATGCATACATTTATATATATATATATATATATATTCGACGACCATCTGTTTCGCCCGTTTAAATTAGTTTTAATTTTTGTATTTTATTTTAATTATAGCATTTCCCGCCGAAGTATCAGCCGCGATAACTCAGGAAAGATGAACAAAAAAGTGAATATTTTATTGTATTTGACACATAGTAAAACATTTAAAGACGTAAATTTTAAAATGCTAGCGATACAATTCTGTATGATGCATCGCAGCTAACGAAACTTACAAACTGAGTTTCAAATAACTTTCACTCAATTCAATAGAATGATTAACGCTGAATATGGTTGCGGAAACCGAACATGCTGGACGCTCGTGTGAACCAGTGGGTACAAAAAGTGAGGCGGCAAAAAATTCATCGACATCTAAAAGACCCGGGAGTATAGGAGGTAGACAATAAAATTTAAAAATTAGTTAGTTTTCCCAAACAATATTGCCTTTTTGTAATTCCTATTTTCAGGCTGTAATTTTTAGTTTCTAATATCAAATCTGATGAATTATCACTTAAGGAAATTCAAGTTTGACGGTAGTACTGTACTCTTAAGCCTAACCAAAATTTTAATAAAAATTACTTATAATGCAATATACAAAATTTTGAAAGCGCTTTCATACCTCATAATTTTAAAATGTCAGGAAAGCATGAGATTAAATGATTGAAGAAAGGAAGAAAATCATTTCAGTCTAACTCAAACACAATAAAAAAAACCTGAAATAAAATATCTGTTGCCACGCTTTATAAAAATATTAGTTTGAAGCAGGTGCGATAAAATATTTCAGAAATGCAATGAATACTAAAGTGAAAATTCTGTTTTGGAGTTAATTTCCAAGAAAACAATTTATACTATCACAACCGTAACAATTGCAAAAGCGCTTGAATAAAAGATTTGCTGAAATAATTAGATGTTTGAATTTTAATTTGCAACAATAGAAACATTGTTACAATTCATGTGTTTTAAAACATTTTGAAACATTAATTCAAATTGAACAAAATGTCGCATGGAAATAAAATCGGTGTCATTGAAAAGCTAATTTTTTTTTATCTTTAAGAAGATGTAAAAATTTTGTTTTTGCAAAAATTTGATCCGAAGTTATTCCAGGAAAACGTTAAAATTTAAAGTAATTTTTAAATAATTTAAAATCTAATTAAATTTTCGAAAAATCCTGTCTCAATGAGCACTTACTCCCCAAGAAGCCTGCCAAATTTCAAGTTTCTAGTCCCAGTGGTTTGGGAGATTTCTTGATGAGTGAGTCAGTCAGTGAGCCATGGTAACACTAATTCAAATGAAGTAAACATTAGGAAACAATTACTTTATGGATAACAGATTCTAAAACAGATTTAAATATGGAAAAACTTCACTAACACGGTGAATGCGCCAGTGCAGCAGTACATCCGAAAAGTGAGAAATATTAACAAAAGAAAACATTAAAACCCTTTTAGAAAAAGAAAAAAACCAAAATAAAACAGAACATAACGCTAACGTCCGGGTCGCGTCATCTGCAGGGAAATCCCTAACGAAGCGTATACTTATAATCGGCGTTTTTTAACACAAACTCTAGCAATAATACTAAAAAGAATTTGTTTCCCCGGAACACCGAACTAAAAAAAAAAAACAATATTTTGAAACAAAGAAATATCAAGCAAAAAGTTCATGTCTATTGAAATAAAATACATGAAACCAAATTTTGAAAGCAATAATATGGAGTAAAAATGAAGAAAAAAGATGTCAATACTCACGTAAAAATCCATAAATGGATAAATAAGACAGGAGTTGGATTTAGATGCAAAAGCACGCGCCATGCGCACATTGGAACGTTAAAAAGTGTTGATGTGTTTTAGTTTATGAAGGTTAACAGTTAACGTCACGAGTTTCGGTTAACATTTTATTAGCAGTGAAAATTCTTAGAAATCTTTTTAAGATTATCAATATATAAAAAATATAGACAATTAAATAAAAATGAAAGTAGCTATAAATTGCTATAAAATAAAGGTAAATAAAGAAATGTTTTTTTTTAGTTATAAAACACTATCGAATAAAGGTAAATAGAGAGAATTAGGAATATTATTGGAATTAAGATTGTTTGTAAAGAGTTCAATTTGCTTTATATTTGATTCTGAATTGTTATAAATATTTTTAACCCTTCGCAATTGATGTACTATTGTGTTTTTATAGATCTTGAATGAGACATTTGAATTCCAAAAGTTAAACCTATTAACATTAAATTTAAATTGATTTCTTTTGTCGTAGTTTAAATCTTTATGACAGTCAATATCTAAATCAAGAAAAATAGTCTTAATATTATTATCGTTAGCTTTTGTTAATTTTAGTTCCTCAGGTTAAATATTCAAAATAACTGTAGAAAAATCTGTAAAATTAAAAATTATGATGTCACCTACATATCTAAAAACTGATTTTAAACTTAAAACTGTATTCTTTTCGAAATAATGAAGAAATATATTAACAATTAAAGGAAAAACAAGATCCTTGTGGAATTCCTAAAATTTGTAAGCAAATATTTTCGCCATTCGACATGAAATTATTGAAAACGCGA
Organism: Araneus ventricosus; assembly: GCA_013235015.1. NCBI lineage: Eukaryota > Metazoa > Arthropoda > Arachnida > Araneae > Araneidae > Araneus > Araneus ventricosus. The sequence continues at coordinate 6,793 of BGPR01053394.1, read as the reverse complement.
AGATTAATTATGTCTAAACAATAAGCTTCTGTACTGTCTAACAAGATTTTAAATCATAATAATATTGCATTAAAACTTTTAATTTATTAAGCGGGATTCTAGTGAACAGGTCCTGAAAGTCAAATGTCTCGATATGAGTTATTTCAATGTTCTTTGTAAAATCAATCACTCTAGTATTATTTTTAATTATCCAAGTAAAATTTTTTTCTATAAAACTTTTTTTTCTGTACAGTAGTGCTATTAGATTCATATAATTTGAATGTTTCAGAGGTTTTTAGTTCTTTATACAGGAGTTCTGGAAAGAATTTCTTACAAATAATAGAGAAATTGCCTGAAACTTTATCGATTGAAGCTAAAATGAAAAGTTTTTGTAATTCTTTAATTTTTCTTTTATTGGTTTTAAATAACTGTTATTTTTATAGTGTTTGTAGAACTTCTTATTGATAAAATCTTTAAATTTGAAATAATAGCGCCATTTCCAGTCAATGAAGAAACAAAGATAATATCATAATTGTTTGAAATTGTTAAACAAAAACAATCAATACTGTTAAGAAGACTTTTTAATATATATATATACATATATATAGGGTTACCATAATTTTTTCATTGAAATCCGGAAACGGAGGGAGGTTGAAGAGTATTGACATATTATTAAATTATATAGTTATTAATATATAATTAATAATATAATAAGATATAATTTATTATATATAAATAACTTAAAATTAATTATTAGTTATTAATATATAATTAATTAGGGTAAAAATATAGGATAAAATCATATTAACTGCCTACTAACGACCATTTTTCACAACACTAGCACACAATTTGAGGAAGTGAAAAAAGTTAAAACTTCAATATGAAAAGAAGACATAATTTTTATTTATACCTGGTAAATTAAAATTACAGCAATTAAAAATAAAATAAACTGCATTTTTAGGTTTTCTACTTAGTTTTAATATTTAGTTTGATCTTTAAGCATTTTATTAAGTATTTTAAATAAAAATGTTTGTATTTAAATCAGGAAATGTGTTTCTTTGTTTGATGAATTTTTATAAAGTATTATTGCAGACGCCAATTATATATGTAATTATAAAAGTTATGGCCTAGGCGAAGGGTAGACAATCTTTCAAGCCTCGTGGGTTACATTGAAATCGTAAAAGGGTTTTAGTTTGTAAATGATTTAGAAATAGTTCCACCATATTAATGTACTTTAAGTAATTAAGATTTTAAAAATCACGATACGCGTTTTTTCAACACAACTAATTGAAATAAGTTTATGCTTTCAGTTGAAAAAAAAATGCTGGTTTGTTCAGACTATCAAATAAAATAACTAAAAAGGACTTAGAGTCAATCAGAATTTTTGCGGTAGCTTAAAAATTTAGTTATTATTTTAAATAAGCTCAGCAGAGATAATATTAAAGTATATACATCAAGATATGAATCAATGGAAGGAAAACAACGTTTCAAAGTACTGATTTGTACTCAACCAAAAAAACAGATTAAAATAAAAGTTGGTCATTCTTAACTTCCTGCTAAATCGCTCTGTAGAGAATGAAATGAACACAAAATGTGATGGTCAAATGTGTCGGTCCGAAAAGAATATATTCCTCCGAAAAGAAGTGGGAATAGTTTCCTAAATTTCTATTCTTTCTTTTAAACTCGTTCAATTAGAATCTTTTACATTTACGAATTGTAGCTGAACAAAAATCATATTTTTTTCTTCTATCGGTGGTGGAATCGGAAGTACGGATTAACTGCCTTTCTACTCCCTTCCCGATATGATCATCTCAGCCACAATATTCGGCTATTTTTTTATTGCTGAACGACGTCTGTAGAACAGGACGTATTAATTTTGAAGTACATGTGATGCGTAGCATCATAACTAAGAAAGTTAACAATTTATTGCTTTTAAAGTTGTTGAACGCCAGGCCCTAATGGGAAAAAGCCTGTCTTCAGACTGCCTCCATTTGTTTACTGTATGACCCCCAAACTTTCCCCTTCACACACCATTGGGTGATATATGCAGCAACAAGGCGTGAAGGCCGCTCCGTGTCCCCATCCTATCATAACTTCATTTACTAGCTCATTGGGCCCTATTTTATAAGTACATTGTGGTGACTGTGGATCTGACCATTTTATAGTTGTGTTTGATGTTTTTAGACTTTTAGATTTTTGACTATTTGTATAGATTTTTTTTTAGATATTTTATTATTGAACTTTGATTTTAATAAAATTGTATTTTTAATATTTATCTTTAACCTATGGCACCTCTCTCCTAATCTGAGCACCCATCATGGTTGGTCCTTGTATAGCAAGAGATGTAAGTCTTTTCTAGCCGCGCTTTTAATTTACGATCTTCCTGGGGATCTCCGTTGGTAGGTTGTAGAGAGGACCCCTTAGGGGGTGTTGAGGCGATTTTTAATCTTTTAACACTTCTTTTATCTGATAGTGTCTCTGAATGCAACTACAGATTTTATCTCGCCTTGGGTCATTTTCCTTGGTTGCCTTTATCGTGATTTTAATTCTTGATGTTTATTTTAGTATTTTGACTTTAATCTGATTTTTTTAACGACTTGGTTGTGTTTGTTGTATGTGTGTTTGTGTGTAATGTGTTGTCCTGTTTTATCATATTCCGCCCTTTGGCGTAGTTTGTCATCTTATATATGTTGTTTTTATGTGTTCAAATATTTTGTTTTTCTAAGTACTGCCCCTGTTACAGGGCAATGATTGTAATAAGCTTAATTGACTCAATAAATCCTGCCCGTGGGGCCGGGGCGCGCTGTTCCTTCAGCGTGCTTGGGGGTCCCCCCTCCCCGCCGATTCCTTTTGGCCCTAAACCCTTTGGGTGGGCAGGATTGGTGAGGGTATGCAGATGCAGATATATGCAGCAAGGTCTTCCCAAGTGTGTGAATGAAGCTTCATTGTAGATTGCCAATTAACAATGCAACGGGACACCAAGGCTGACATCTGTGAAGGTCATCGGGGGTTTTACGACTAAGGCCCGGTGCACACTAGCCGATTTTGTGTCGTTGAAACTATAAAAAAAATAGCAACTCACATGCTGCCTGTGGAGGCAAACAGTTGGAATTGGGGTTACTATTGTTATTTTTATAGATTCAGCCACACAAATCGGATAGAATCGACTAGCGTGAACCTGGCCTAAGCTTCTGAAGGATACCTTAGGAATAACATTATCTTTCTACCGCTTCTCTTTCTGAAAATCGACAAACGGGTAGTAGAAGGGAGGTTGCACCAATTAAGTAAATTCTAGGTTTTATTTCCTTGGCAGAATGAAGTCAGCTTTTTCAAATATAGTAGATTTTCCCTAACACAACCAAATTTCTCTTTCGCCGCATTCGCTGGCGTGAATCCGGACATTTTGAAGATCCGTACGTAAGCGTGAAATCCGGACAATCCGGATGTATGATATATAATTCAAAAATGCCTTTATTTACGAGCACTCAAGCATTCTGTCGAGTGCTATTCTTTACTAACAATAAAGGAGAATGTGTGCTTGTATGTGTTGGCGCTCTACAGGATAGACCGCTGATTCTAGAACTACGAAGTTTAGTACAAACATAATTTGAAAGGTGGGAATAATCACCATGAAGCCAATTTATTGAAATTTTAATTAGAATTTTAATTAATTAAAAATTAATCGAAATTTTGTTTTTTTCCCTTGATGATTTCCAAAAATATTTTAGCAAAAAAAGCAATTTTTACACCATTGGAGAATTAAAAAAAAATCTTTTCAACGATATTCATTAAGTTTTCGTAAATTTTTTTTGTCATTTCATTTAATTTTAAAAATATTTTTAGAGTAATTTACAACAATAGTTTTCATTGTTGCAATTAAATTCAAAATAATTTTCGTTGTTAAAACAAATATTTATTTGCGTTTGTTTTTTTCCATTGTTCAAAGCAAAGGTACTACTATCCTATGGTTATTTACTCTTTTTAATTCACCACATTTTTTGTGAAATATGCAAACAGAGTCCAGAGATAGTAATTATATTAGGTAATGTATCCAGTAAGCTAAATGATTATAGTTTCTATGTTTTAATTCTTTTTTTCAGCATGATTTAATTCAGCTAACATGCTGCCGGACGAAAAATGTGTCTCTTTATTTAGATGTTAAAATGAACTGCATATTTTGCATGAGGAAAAAGAAAAGGAACAAAAAAATTCACAATTCTCTACACACACATTTCAAATAAAAACTCAGAACCAGACAATTGTATATTAACACTATTCAATAGAACGAACGTAGATCATGCGTAGGGCTTGGTGTTTGATACGAATCCATAGAATCAGATGATGTCCCTGGATGACTAAAAGGTTTATTTTACCAACAGGATCAACTACTTTAACTTAGAATTTCTTAACAATAACATCCAATTATGATCAGCCTCTCGACATGGAGGTCTCATATAATCCGGGATATCAAAACTGGGAAGTAGACTCCGATGGCTCTGAAGTTTTCCTTTCGTAACAGGAAGGACGTAATCTGAGAAGGAAACAAAGTCAAGAGAGAGAGAATTCATGCCCAAGCTTCTCTATATATATCCATCGGTCGTATATCAGGAGCCCGACGGAGTTTCCACCAGCCGATTCCAAATCTCGCACAACATTCATTACGTAGCCTGGCAAAATTGCTGATAACGTCGAAGTTCGAATCTCCTTATCCATATCCGCTACACATGATCTTATTGAAACCCTACAAAAAATGGATATTAAATTTGTGAACGGAATGGACAAGGAATATAGAAAAAGGTACTTGGTGATTCCGCAACTTTTTATTCAGGAAAATTTCTATGCACACCCTTCGAGAAGTTCTTCCGTTAGCACACAGTTAACACTTCTATTATGTTAACCCTATTCTTCTATGTTGCGGAGTTTTGAAGTCGTTTCCCTGACAAAATAAATAGCCTTATGATAAGAAATAGAGCTTTACAGAGATTTTACTGCTAACCAAGCCAATGAACTCGGACCTTGGTGAATATTCGGGCGATTTTGGTGACAAAGCGAAAATTCATAATTAAGTTCCCTGTCTCTACAGGGCTCGGGAATACTAAAAATCTTGAGAAAAGTCTATGTGACGTCAAATTCTGCCGAAAAAGACATAAATATCGAGAGCTCGTCGAGTGTATCAATCATTTCGAGCTTTGACCTTAGTGCAACTGATGAATTAATACACGCTGAGCGCTATTCACAGTGGTATGACCGTGATTTATTAGAGATCTGTGTAGTTAATTTACAGAAGCGCTGCTTGGTTTTATTACCTGTGCTTAGTGTTTTGCTGAAATCTTCGTGGAATTAAGATTTATTTTTTCTCTTGCTTGTTGGATTACACTCACCTGTCAGAAGAGTTTTGTAACAATATTAATAGTATTCAATGTGTAGTGCTTCGCTCTTGTCCAATGACTGAGAAGAGCGCGCCTGACCTTGTCTTACCTCTCCGCCCTCAACCAGTTGCCGTTAGACGATCTCGGTGACGTATTCTTGATGTGTAGAGCATGCGCGAAGGAGTATTCTCCCGGAGCGAGTCGCGATATTGCTGCTGCGAAAGAATAAATATATATATTTATATTTCATATATTTATATAATTTTGCCGAGTGTTCCTTCCAAGCATATACATGGATACAGATTGATTATATTTCACACTTCTGTATGGATATGAAGATTCAGCCTCGACAAATGGAACGACCATAGGTCGTGCTCTTATTCAACCCCTAAGAAAAAATGAATATGAAATTTGTGATCTAGATGGCTAAAAACCGTAAAAATGCTTGATGATTCCGCAGGTTTTTATTTAGGAAAATTTCTATGCACACACTTCGAGAAGTTGTTCCGTTTTTGTACTCAATCCTATATTCAAAATTAAGGTAAAAGGACTCTGCATTAGATTGGCGATATATGCTTCTCCAAATCCAATTGGTTGACAATTTATTGAAATTGGCATTCGATGAAAGACCCCCTCTACTCTTTGAAGTGACCATTTCTAGGTATGCTTTTTGTTTCAAAATATATACATGTACAAATGCTGTTTCAAAAATCCATAGAAAAGCATCATGCAAATATTCAAGTTTGAAAAGCGCTTAAAGTATCTGGTGAATTCCCTTGAACTCTTAAATGCCTTATAAAACATTAATTAACTCTTGAATATTTGTTAGCCCAAATTATTCGAGAGGGTTGAATGCAGGATTATATTTGATGATAATTGCATATGAATCAGGAAAGTGTTGAAAGATTTAAGTTTCATATATTTTTGGTTAAAATTTAAATTATAAATAATTAAATAAACAAAAATTCTCTTACTCCCCAATTAGGATATTACGTTAAAATGATAAATCTTTCGTAATTCCTTCATTTCCGTTTCCTAAGCAGTCAACTGATCTTTTATGAATAATGTTCTGAAATGAATGAAAATATAATGCACTGAATTCACGAACATTCAGCAATCGAAAAGAGCGCAATTATTCTTGATCCAACCCTACGCCGATGCTTCTGGTTTGGAACACTGACAACTTTCTTTTGAAATAATTTAGCAAATTTTATTTGAATAGTTTTTGCCTTATAATCATTCATATCTCTAATCATTCTCATCAGATACTTTAAACATTACAGAACGTAAATAAAACGATACATTTAAGGTGTGCATTGACTTGCTTCTAAAATAGCTACCACTAATTTAAAACAAACATTTACTATTTAACATTTTTTTTTGTCGTGCTACTTGCTCCAGATCCGACTCTACTATCTATGTTTAATTTAAAGCTTGGATCCTTA
>BGPR01053393.1:0-10412 GCA_013235015.1 Araneus ventricosus | reverse complement strand
GAGCCAAACTGTTTAAAGTATTAGAAGAAGCATTCAATCTTGACATTTCAGTGAATTTCAATGTTTCAACCTTTTCGCCTAGATTGGCGCGTCTGTCTAGTACGTCTAATATAGAATTTTTTATACTTTATTTTGAAATTAACCCTCCGAGCGGGGCATATGTCTTTTTACGTTTTTCATGTTCAGCTCAAAAGCAGATAGCTCGTATTTATATTTTCTCAAAAAATCATGGATAAAGTATTCTTAAGATTTCAGAGATATAATTAAATACAAAAAAGAGTGGTTCATTCGCTTTAAAACCTAAGTTAACCTGACAGCTAAAAGTTCAAAATAATTGGGTGCTCAGAGGGTTAAATAAAAGTAGCTTATAATTTAAAGGACAAAACTACTATAAAAGAAAAGTAAGCCAATCTATTAAAAGCATTAGATAAATTATTCAGCCACGAGGTTAAGGAGAATTTCAGCGTTTCAACCTCTTGTATTCAAAATTGGATGTGAGCAGTACAGAAACAATAAACAGAATTGTTGCTTGTAGATTATAATTTAAACGTTCACATATAATGAATTATATTATTCATACATGTAGGAAAGTAATTAAGCCATTTAGTAAGCAACCGTAACTGTAGATGGCAGCACGAATCAATGAGTGTATGCCGTAAGTTTTTCTGACGAGAACACGAAGCAACTTCCACGGGTCCATTCAGAGGGATTCACGGTTTCAACAGAGAAGGTGGTAAGTTCGCTCGAGCGGTAGGTGTTTCCGCCTCAGGGCGCGCCAATGACCTTTTTTCCCATTTGTTCCCACTCTGGGTTTAAGTCTGGTAATAACTATTATTAAATGGCATAAAACTCTTACCTTAAACTTTCACCTGCATTTAATCATTTCTTTGTAACTATATGTAAATATTCTGTTAATGTGTATTAAAGTAAATTAGTTATTTAACCGAGCATTCTTTCTCTAAATTCATACTCCTAGCATACCGCCGAGTCTTTAACCTCCCCAATCCTACAAAAGTGGTTGCTCAAGCCGGGTTGCAACCCGTATTCCTACATACATAGAACAACAGAATTTTTGACATTGAAATCTGTAATAAATTCAATGTAACAATTTTTTGACAGACAAAAATCACTTGGACACTCTGAAACATCATGTATCCTTTAAGATCTAGCATGAATTAAAACAATAGATGCGCCCAAAAAGAAGAAGTCATAAAGTTCAAAAATGTCATAAATCAAACTTATAAAGTTGGACATGTAGTGCTTACACACCAATTTGAGGCCTATATCAAATTCTCTTCCTAACCTTTTGCTGGGAAAGATACTTCAAGTAATTATTTACATGATTTTCTACATTGCAGAAAATATTATTCTGAAAATAATTAATTCACTAAGTTTTTCTTAATATACACATTACCAATCACGTTTCGGGCCGCAGTCGCCTCGTTGCAGGATCTTGGCTTCGTAACCGGAAGGTTTGAGAACGGATTCCAAGGAAAATCCCCTTTCTATACCCTATTGGCACAAAATATTGCAAGATATCTCTACGACGTTGTCCGATATTCTGAACGCCGTACAATATCATGAAGATATCGTAACAATATTGTACAGTGTTTTGTGTAATTAGGGATAGGATTTGGTGTTCGTTAAATCCGACGTGGGCAAAACGACCTTCCACTGATGTGGAGAAGAAGTTTGGAGACGGGGTTCTGGCTCAGGTGTCATCTTCTTCATATGACCGAGATTCAAAATTACGAGATCCATCCGTTTGAAATAGCCTCTGTGTTGCTTCAAAATGGGACCTTAATATAGCTCAACTAAAACTAAATTGAAGTAAGTCAGTCTCGTTTCGATATAAAAGTATTATATGCATTTCTATTCTATTCTTTTATATGCACGCCACCACTCATATCTGAAAAAAATATTATATGAATTTTTTTATCATTAAGTTTATTTATTCGCGTGTTTGCAGTTATTCCCTCCCGTGAAAATATTTAACATAGTTTATTGTGTCATATAAAATTAACCCGAAATCAATGTGAATATTTTGTGTTAATAATTTGGTTGATTTCAGGAGTTTCTATTGATGCTAATCAATGACATTTGGTCACATTACACGCAGATCCAGTTATGTTTAAATACGCATTATATATAACACCATATATAGTGATATATGTTATGTGAGTATAGTAGAAACTCTATAGGAGAACACTTTCGATTATCTTGCGAAATTTTTCAACCAGCAATAGTTATTGGTGTCCCTTGATAAGTCTTTTTTTTCATTTGTATCATTAGATAATAATTGGATTTAAATATAATTTTATGTTTGTAAGAGTTTTATTAATATTAGTCTTTTAAAAAATGGCACGTTAAGAAGTATTAACAAATGGTAATTTCTATTTAAATTGATGATATATAACTAATCAATAATCGGAATTGAAGGTAAATTTGCAGCTTGGGGCATTAAACTTTAAAGTTTTTATTTATAAATTCCCTAATGTTACAATATATAAACTGTCGTCCTTCTTTTACAATAGCAGAATCGATAGACACAGAAAGATCGATAAAATCGATATATAATGGAACGTGGAATTGAAACATTGAAATTCTTTTATAATTATGCGCCTAAAATCGATATAAGTAATTTACCATTGTTTTTAATGGAACCCATATATGTTGAGAAAAAAAAATATGGGTTACCATGATACAAATACAAAATAACTCTTCAGACGTAACATGCATAATATATGACATCACGTATAACATACGTTATGGTATACGTATGACATAACGTGACATAACATTCTCATATAAGACGGAAACATTCGATTTACATTCATTTATGAAGTATGAAACTGTTTTAGTCCTTTTACTTAGAAAACATATTTTTATAACTTTTTACAGAAATATAAGATAATGTGCCTGGATTTGTTAGAAATATCGAAAAAGGATCAATTTGCTTTTCGTTAAATTCTTCGATTTATCGATAAAGTTAGTGAATAAAGAGTATAAAAATAGATAAATTAGATAAACTTTTCATTTAGCTGTACTAAAGATTTTATTTAGAATCACGATACCAAGAAGGCTCTCACAGCTCATGTTTTGAGGATATGTAACAAGAAAAAAGTTGAACAAAAACAACTTTTAAAGACACACTTTTATTAGTGCACTATTGTAAAAAAGTAGACTTTGTTATTTTGATTTATTTTTTACATTTCAGTCTTTACTTTAGAATTCATCATGAAAAATTTTGTAATCAATTTCTTTTCAAATTCACTATCGAATTTGAAAAGTTATGATGATATTATTTTGATGATATTATTTCCATTAATAAATTCATCGATTAGCTGATAATTCAGTTTTGAAAATATTCAAGTAGTGCATTGTCGTCGGGAATACGCAAGTGCAAAAAATTTGAAAACTCTAGAACATCAGGAAATGAATACAAACTTGATTACGAAAGCCCATCTTTACAAACATATAACATGCCTAGTTAAAGTAAAGTGTTTAAGTTCAGGTAAGTCAAACCTGAAAAGTACTCTTTTGAATTTATTCAGCACAAGCAATTGAATTTTTTGTTTCACCCGTCTTCATCTTTGCTTTATAGAGGATGTCCTCTCTAATTGGGGACCAGTAGCTAATTTCTAAACCATTAGAGATAGGTATTTACTTCCAATCGGAAAATTGCTTTAAATAACGTAAAGAATTATGCTTGATGTTCTTTAAGTCAATAAATGTATTTCCGAAAAATCTCTAAAAAGTGTAACTTTTTTTATGCAGTGTCCTTATTATTATTACGATTGGTTATTTTTGGTGGGATTATCCTTATTCTTTGCCTGTCAGTTGAATTTGGACATTTTAATTCTTTGCAAGAGTGGAGTAAGCTTGAATTTTTCTTCTTTATTATATTTTTATGAAGGTATTTTTGCCGGAAGGCTAATAAAATTTAAATCATTCTTGTTAGCGGTATTATGCTTGTTTTTTCTTTCTGAAATTCTTTTGTTGTTTACTTACTTGTTTGTCTTGTGGTTTGGGAAATTTTGGGCTTTGAATTGTATTTTAGTCATGCAGTGCAGTAAAAATTACAAAATCTAAATTTTTATAAAATCCCTTGGTCCTATCTCATTTAGTAAAATATTTTTGACATACCAGCATTTTAAAAAAAGTTCCACTCTTTTGCGACTGAAACTGACTCAGTAATAAAGCTTTGAATAACACTATTTAAGGGGACATACGACCCTTAAGCCTCGAAAAAATCGGGGGGGGGTGAACTGTCAAATTCGATACATTATATCTCTGAAACAATGCAATTCACAAACTCACTTTTTCTTCTAGAAAAATATCTCTTCTTTCTGTTATAGTATACACATTTTCAAACCTTTATATTGGTATGCATTTATTTGAGAGAGTAATAAATATGGGTATAATTTTTGAAGAAAACATGAGATAGTCACCTTGCGCGCATGATTACGGATAAAATATTGGTCTAAACACAATATTTTGGGTATATAAGTATTCCAAACAGCCGGTTTAAGAAACTGAACCACAATTTATTAACATCTAAATTTAATTTCTATTATACCAATTTAAAATAATGTGTTAAAAATGGCTAAAATTTCAACTTTTCTACCCCCCACAGAACTTTTTTTAAGAAAATGTGCACAAAAATTGTGGTTCAATTTGTAGAACATAGCACAATACATATTTATTAAAACTTTTATGATAAAATATTCCATAGTTCTTGAGATATTGTGCGCGCTGTATCATAAAAACAAATTTTAAAATATAGCGCTTTAAACATTTGACCATTTTCAATGTTTGCGTTGAACAGCTGATACATTTTCTTCATAACTAATAATATATATATATTTTTTAAAAAATCGGAAATTTTCGAGTTTTAACGTCCCCTAAAGACAATTTCATTGTTTTGCTTCGAGGAAGTTCCTCCAACCAAAGGGCTGATTTTGCTCGAAACAGCTGTTGATTGACTCAAAAAATGACATTCAAAGCTCTATAACTCGGTCAGCTTTAGTCGAAGGACACTGCAACTTTTTTCTTAAAAATGTCAGTGTATCAAGAATACTTTACTAAATATGATAGATAATTCAAAGAAAGACAAACCACTAAATAAACTCTGATGGAATCGAATTAAACAGACAAGGAATCCATTCTAGTCCACTTTCTCAAGGGTTACAGATTAAATTCGAAATGAATTCAAATAAATTGGGAAATTTTTCTGTAAGAGGCTTGACCTAAGCCTAACCAAAGCCTCTTTATAGCCCGAAATTTCCCAAACCACGAGACAAACAAGATAAGTAAACAACAAAAGTATTTTCAGAAAGAAAAAACAAACATAATACCGCTAACAAGAATGATTTAAAATTTATTAGCCTTCCGGCAAAAATACCTTCATAAAAATATCAATAAAGAAGAAAGATTCAAACTTACTCCACTCTTGAAAAGAATTAAAAGGTCCAAATGCAACTCACAGGCAAAGAATAACGATAATCCCGCCAAAAATAACCAATCGTAATAATAATAAGGACACTGCATAAAAAAAGTTACACTTTTTAGAGATTTTTTGGAAATACATTTATCGACTCAAACAACATCAAACATAATTCTTTAAGCTATTTAAAGCATTTTTCTCGATTGGAAGTATATACCTATCTCTAAAGGTTTAGAAATTAGCCACTGGGACACTTTTAGAGTGGACTCCCTGTATATAAAAGGAAAAAGAATATATGTTAATGAGTCAGTGAATTTTGGGGTTTTATGGCGCTCACAAACTTCAAACGAAAGAGAGCACAATGCATCCTGTACTACACATAATCTCCCAAACCATTCCTGCCTTAAAATAAATGGTCACATTTACTCTTTTAAGATGATGGATAGAAACACTCAAAATGTCCATCGATTTATTTATATGTTTTCCTTCCTGTCCTTTTGATATATCGCTACAAACATTGAAATTTGGTTTTCTAGGGAAAGAGGTTGACAAAGAAATGCATATTGCAGAAGCCAATGCATAAAGGATAAAATGCATTAATCTAGTCGGATGTGTCTCTTTGGGTACAAAGCAAACAATATATTCTCCCTTCATGTATTATTTGACCTTCTTTGAAATCTTCATGTCTCCATGTTTTGTAAAAAATTGAAATGAAGAAATTATGAAGTGGAGATTGTTCTAATCTTAATAATAAAAAAGATATCCTTTGTAAAAAATTTTCGACGTAGGTTGAATAAAAACCCTTTATAATTTTGATAAGAGCTTGAAAAATGTATGGAAAAGAAATCATATAGGATTTGAATAAGAAATTCGAGAAGTTCCTCTAAATATCAAAATGAAAACTCTTTTTCTTGTTCTTTATTTTTCGCAAAATAAGGCAAGGAACTGCAAAATGTCACTAAAAATATAAAATTGAATCATATTAATATCCTCGAAAGGATCTCTATCACAGTACAGCGAAAATTAGTGCTTAATGAATGTCATAGACCAGAAAAATTTTATGTCATTTAAAGGTTTATGATAATGCAAAATAAATAATATTTAAGACAAGAATAAGAATTTTGTTATTCACAAATTCAAAAAAGTTTGATTCTAACAATGACAGAAAATTAAATAATGCTAGATCAACGAGTGTGATTATGCACAAACCCGATTCGAGCAGTGAAAAATAAGCAATAAACCAAAGTTTGGAGAAACTGATGAACATAAACAAACAGTACTGTTGCAAAAGTCTTTCCGTGGGTGTATGGTGTAAACAGTCCAACACGCAGGATAATGGAAAATAGAGGTTTATTTACAAATATGCAGGAAAACACGTAGCACAGGTACAGGAAACAATAGTTCTTGCACAGATTACCAATGTAAACAGTCAACAATTCACAGGTAATAACAGTTCAGCACTTTGATATTTAACAACACAAACAGACAGCAAATAACTAGTAACGACAATAACTGCACTTTTAATAGCGCTCAGCTCACCAGCTTCCTAGCTCGCACTGCGGACGAAGCTCTAAAGTCGTTCCCAATGGATCAACACACTCCGTCATCGAAGCGCTCTCCTTATGAAGTCTCCCACAGCAGGCCGTGACGTCACATGGAATTATCTAGTACATTCAAGCGCATCTTCTCTGCTAATAGAAATACCGAGAAGATTCCATCACCTTTGAGATCCCATATTTCGTCACCAAAGTCACCAACTTTGTCGCCAAGATGGTCGCCAAGGTCAGGGGTCCAGACGTGACTGTTGTCGGTCATCTCATACTTACCCCTGTAAAACTCTCTTCCCAACCATAAGACTCACATTGCTAGGGAGCGACTTTCCATGCTTGTAACAGTACGATTTAAATCATGCATGTTTTTCAGGGAAAAGCCACAAGAGATAATTCAATTTGTGTTCGAAAAACTCACGTATTACAAAAAAACGGCTGTCACTATAGAAATATTAGAGAAATTTTTTCCAGTTAATGTATATCAATATATGTATCTTTTCTTATGCACAGAAAGAGATTTGAATGTTAATCCCCTGTGAATTTATTGGACATTTCCGTATAAAGTTTTAACGAATTTTGAGTTTTTAGTAACAAATATCAGAAATTAACTTCCGGATTTTGAAAAGCCTTTGCTTTTCCAGATTTTTGAATTTGCCGTTAAATTTCAGTACACTTTTAGCTGCTATCATACTTGAATTTTGAATTTCTTTCTAGGAAGCTTTCAGATCACTAATTGCAATAGAAAAATAATTAAAAATTAACTTCTGAAACGAAATAAACTTTTCAACTAAATAATTATTTTTATGAATGAAGCAATCATTGTTTATTGGGTAATTCCGGCAATTGGTTGGTGAATACGTTTGCTAATGTATAAATAACCAGCTCCGGGCTATTTACACACTCGCCGACGATGCGTTTTTCATTAATAAAAGAAACCGTAAACAAAATACCAGTTACATAATAAACAGCAAATATATTCTATGGCTGACATTCCATACATCAGTTGATGACAAATTATGAGTGTTTCAGCCTTCGTTACAAATAATTAAGCAAATGTACTAGATAAAAGTCAGTTTTCAGCTTCTTTCAAGTGATAAAGCAAACAATGTTTGGGAATAATTCAGGTTCATAGATCTGACACGGGATATGCTTAAGTGGCAGAATATAGATACAAAAAAGTAAAAATTAATTGCTTCTTAATTGGATTGATCTGCAGGATTTTCGTTTTCAATGGATCACATATCTTTCAGCTTTGATCAGATGCAGACAAAACTCAAACGAGTCCCCATCTTACTCTCCAAACATACATATCATTAAATACCAAAGCGTTTCACAAACAAAAAAAACATGCGCGCAACAATCTCATGTATATCTATGACTATTTATTTTGCCCTCTCTGTCCTAAATGCCAGCAACATCAAGCATCACCTAAACACATTTTAGACTGTCTAGGACTTGACTGGGATGAAATTTATTCTTCTCCCCTTTTGGCTATTGATTTCATCAGGGTAAACGGATTCCTTGATTTGGTCTGACTCCCTGAGACTCGATTGGAGATTAGTAACAACAACATTTATTTGCACTTCGCTTCGAAACTCAAATCTATCACAAAGTTCCGTTGCTGAAGGTGAAACAAGGAGATTATAAACAGGTTATGCAATAGCTTAAAAACGCTTAATACTGTCTTCATGACATTGTGAAATGAAATTGCAAGACAGTAACATTCACTTTGGAATCCTTAATGAGCAAATTCAAAATCAGAGATAAAATTAATCACCAGCTTTAATTTTCAAAACTATGCCCATAAATTACCGACAGGGGAGCAATAAATAATGGCATGTATGTCTATCATTACCATTCAAGAACAGAAAGTAATAAACTGACGCACAAGAAACGCAAAATGGCTCTTCGTAAAATAATCAATAGCAGCCCGATGGAGGGAATTGAATTAATTAGCGCCTAAGTAATACACCATTCTGGTTAAGTAAACCTTCCGAAGATACCATCCCCCGAATCTTAACGGTGCCCAAAATAATTTGCATAAAAACATAAAAGCCGCTCATTGTGAACGGCCAGCCAGCGATGATAAAATGATTTATCCCTTATCATTCCAACAGAAACCCTTACGCAAGCCTTGAGAGTCTACAGCACGGCTTCTTCTGGAGCGCACAGAGCTTGAATCTTTATGCCACATTAACACGGAAAAGGTGAATGGAAACCGGGGCAGGCCCATAAAAATATGACTTTCTCCACAATAATGGAGCTACTAATTGCGCAGCCCGACACCGAATTTTACAGTCCACTAAATTCTGTTGCCCCTCGACACTCGATAAAACGCGACAACTTCAGCAGTACTTAAACGTCTAAACTCCCACCCATTTACGGCCAGTAATTCGCTTAGAAGTCGATGTATACGGGTTTATTGTTAGTAGTGAGATGAAATATATTATGATTTTTATGGGTGTAAAGTGTGCCTCGGTTGTGAACTCGTGATTTCCTGCACCTAGTAACCTAGAAGTGGGGATTGTTGAGACAGAAAAGAAGAGTGGTATGTTTGCTTCGCGAGAAATAACTTTTACCTTTTCCTTCTTGGATGCTGACGCTAATTAAAGTTGGATTTACAATAGCTTTACGCTTTTAGGATTAATGGGAAGTAGCTGAGTAGATCGACTGAGTAAATATTTTTCTTGGTGTAGGCAGAAAAATGGTGATTCCATTGGCATGAGGAATAGCTGAAGCAGTATTGAATTTAAGCGTAAAGGGAAGCCGTTTGTTTCAATTAAACTGTGTTCCTTTTCCTTATTTATGAGTTCATTGAATTCTAAGATGACTAAATGAATTTTCTTCCTGTTAAACTTGTTTCTTTAAGTTTTATAATAAACTTCAATTTAAAACTACAATATTTTCGTAGTAAAGTTTCGGCAAAAAGTTTCTATCGGTTCCTTTACAAAATAATAAATGTATCCTAATATACTGACTTGTTATCCTATTAGGTATATTTAGCAATGCATAAAGATGTTTATTAGTGTAATAATTTTTATTAATATATTTCTAAACTTTGTCAAAAACATATTTTCCTCCGGATTTTAAAAATTTTAATCACCTATTAGAGAAATTCGGAAATATACCGAATATGTTTTCACATTAGATAAAATAATGAATAAAAAAATTAAGATATTGTTTATCTTTTAAGGCCTGGATGCCAGTTTTGATCCCCTCTTTTTATAAATCTCATAACATAGGCAGATAGAAATTTTGTAAAATATGCTTCTTCAAAACATGAATATTTTGTTAATATCCAATTTTTTTTTACGTTCTTAGATAATTTTTTGCTTGAATCACATATACGTAGTAAAACGTCTTTAGTTGAATTCAAAAAGTTGGTATACAAATAAATAATTATTAGTTTTAGTAAT
>BGPR01053391.1:0-10413 GCA_013235015.1 Araneus ventricosus | reverse complement strand
AGAAAGTAAAAACGTTTATCGAAAATATGAACTTTTAAACAAAATCGTAAAATCCTCAGATGTTGAGAACAATACTATGAAGAAATTACACAAAGGATATTACAAAAAAGAAAATTCCGAAACATTCATTTAGTTTAGTTACATTAATGTGCCGTTTTGAAGTAACACGAGGGCTATTTTAGAACAGACCTCGTAATTTTAAACAGCTGTCAGATGACGAAGATGACACTTGATCTGGCATTCCCCTCTCCAATTTTCCCCACCACACCAACGGAAGTACGTTTGGACCACGACTCAGATTTAACGTACTCCATGCCCACGTACACGATAAATCTTTATTGGAATCGGGTTTCGAACCTGGAACCCTACGGCCCAGAAGCCGCGAGTTACGACAAGGTCCCAAAATATTAATTATCCCTTACGACGGGGTCCCAAAATATTAATTAAAAATTAAAATATTAATACAAATGAGATTAAAATTCAAATTTCTTCAGAGTACTTCTTTCAGCGCCCCATGCTTTTGTGATTTTGTTTTGATATCCATATTTTTTATATATTTTTCTTCTTACTGTTACGTTATTAAAAGCGTGTTTTCAAAACAGCTTTATTTTTATTGTTAAATCATTTTTCGTGCTTGATTTCTGTAATAAAGATGATATTTACTCTATTAGAGAAAGTCCAACAAAGCAATTTGTAGACAAAGATAAGATGTTTTGTGCTCAAGTAAAAGTAATTTCTCTCTTGTTAATACATTATTTTGCTTTGCAATTATTCAAAGCCTCCAATTTTAAAACAAACAAATTTTATGGAAATCTTTTTGCCTTTAATTTATAAAGATTGCTGTATTAATAGAAAATTCTTATTCATAAATGCCATCCTAAACTAGGGAAAATGCATGTCATTGCTTATACTACTAACTATAGTTTTAAAAAATAAGTGAAGATGTGAGGATTATATATATATATTTTATTTCACTTAAATATTTTGAAATTTGCTTTACTTTTTTAATTATTGGAAACAGCCGAAGACAGCAGATTTCCGAACTCAACTAAATTCTTTCCTCAAAAATCCTTACCATATAATAAAGAGTTCTTTCATATTTCGTTAAGTCTCATCTCTTCGTTTTCTCATAAGCTAAAATTACTTTTAAAAAGTTGTAATTAATTTTGGAAAGAATTAGACCTAACTTGCCGGAAAGGAATAACAAGTGTTCAAACCATTCTTAGAGGTTTTTCTTGACTTACTAGGAAAAGCTTTGTTCTATTTTTAAGATAAAGGTTATTAATTAAAATATTCAATGCACCTGAAGCACTCTATATGATTGCAATGTTTGTTAACTGCTTAGTGATTTAAAATAAAATGCGAATTCGTTAACTTTCACTTAACATTTAGCCAAGTTCAATTTGGTGCATCCTATTAAATTTACATTCAAAATAATAGCAAATATTATAGATAACTTGACAATGGGTTTATTGGAAATTTGCTTTTCAGTCGTTGTCTTATAATGTTGCTTTTCATGAAACTGTTGTTATGCTATAGTAAATTTGTATTCCATTCCATCTGAGTTGAATGTTTTATCGGATACATTCTATTGTTTCACTTAAGTCACAGGGAAGAACAACAAGTCACAAAGAGACCCTGTAAATAAATGTCTCCCTTTGCGTTTCCGAACCTATGTTCCATTGCAAAAATGGCTTGTCTGTATAATATATGCCTGGCGTACCCTTAAAGTTTGCAAATCCCTGTATGTTTTGCCCTGCATAGATTGGATTGCTATCCTGGAGGAATGTCAAGGGGGGCTGACCCACATTTGTGTTTCGCATGGAGGTAAACCTAGGCCGCTAGCGTAGATAAATTCATTGTTAAAGCGCACATTTAATAATCATGTGTTCCACTGGTTCGATTTCTTGGCTCCAACGGCACCTTGGATTTTTCTGAAAAAATCTACTCTGATATTCACCAAAAACACCATGTCCAGTATATATTTGTTTACTGGATATTACCATATCCAGTATAAATTTTGGAATAAAATAAAATTGGCCATTAAATTGGTCAAATTGGAATGTGTCAAACTTATGCAAATCCAGATGTGTAGGAAGGGAGCAGACAAAGCGGTTGAATATCAGTTATCATCCTTAATTGAGGAACAGGACAATATTTAACCACTTGCTGTAAATGCATTGATGTTTTATTTGGCTCATATTTACGTACAAATTGTTGAGTTATGTTTTGTACTCAGACCAACACGCACTGACTTGTGGTTTGGACGTTCAGTCGGTGGCCTAATCGCAGGCACCAACAAGGGTGGCCTGCGTTTATCGTGCAGCCGATTGACTTTAGTACCATGCGGATTCGACCAGGTCGGGGCTTGTTTTGCATTGCTAAGGAGCACGTCGAGCTTTGGAACTATTAATCAGAAAAAGCACTTTCTACAACATCTTAAAATTATCTATTCAATAATGTAAGTTTGATTCCCGTATTATTTTTCATCTCTCTTTCACACTTTATCAGAAACTTTTGCAATCTAGACATTATGATTTACACACTAATGAATATGTTTAATATTTCACGGAAGAAATGCAACGCATATGTAGAAGGACGAAATAAATAATAATTTTTCTCTGACTTTCCATGGAATAATTAATAGAATAATTATGAAAACATGTAAAATGTTTTCTTCAAAGTGAATGGCAAAGGGATGGAAATTTTCGTCAATTTCAAAAATTCTTCGTAAATGCAGTGCTTTCTTTTGTGGCTTCGAAGGATAGTGAAGAAAATCTAGTTTCTCTTTTCGAAAAATGCCATTTTTTTCTCAGACAGATTTGATAGAAATTTGATATAGATTTACTGTTGTGGTGTTAAAACAATATGTCAAACTCCATCCATTTAGCTCATTGCGTTTATGAATTCCCGAAGTATACATTTCATTCGCTTTGTAAGATTCGTTAACTATCCGTTTGTATGTTACGATAATTCAAACAGATGGATAGACCAAGGGAGGGCTAAAACATCAAAATTCATTGAAATCTCGAGTAGGAAGACTCCGAAGACAACAATAAGTTCTTTTCTTCGTTTACGAGATAGTAAAAATTACAAAAATAAAGAATTCCCTAACAAACGCAGCATGTTAAGGAGAAAAAAGGGTTATTTTGAAGATTTCAATATTTCGTAAATTTCTTAATTTTAAACTTCTTAACTAAAACTTATAATTAAGATAATTTTGTAGATTTTTTTCTGCTTTTTCTCTTGAACTTTACACAGTCACTCTTTGGCAAAGCCACTTATCCAAGAAAGCTTTAATCACATTTGAGTTGATTACTGCTTCTATAAAGTTTATTCATCACATGTTATTTCATCAATTTTATTTTTCTTGTAAGAACTAAGGCATTTAAAAGGAAGCTCATGCAAGGAGAAAGAAGGATAAAATACTCCCTAGAGAACATTTTTCAGATAGCAAACGTTTGAATTTCGATAGTAAAGCAAGTTCCATCGAATGAAAAGATTACTTTTACAGAACATCAAACTACACTTTAAACTCATAAGAATACAATCTATCATATAAAAAGAAATACAATGCACAAATATATGAGAATAAAAATAACATGAAAGATCAATCAGAGATCGTAGTCTTTAACAGAGAGGAACACAAGTTCGGTTCGGTTCCATTTGTTACCGCTGCAATTGTTTTGAATAACCCTGCGTAATGAGGGGTAGAAAAGAATTTTATACCACGATTGCTATTCATGCATGTTACGTTAGTGAGCAGCAAAAAAATATAAATAGTTAAGAAGGATTCTCCATAAATGACAACTTGAAACGTAGGTCAAATCAGATTTTAGTACTATCACCAATAGACAAAAATCAAACTGATTAAATAATCCCTTATAGAATGGATCACTCGCATTAATTGTGGATCTTTAAAGTTTTTAAACTCTACTTCATAATCAATTTTTGCATATGATAAATTAATAAGTGTTTTATGGCGCAAGAGCCCTGTGCCAAACAAAATTGAAAGTAGTATCAAGGTAAATGAAAATTAAGACAGTGGTGGGACGACAAATGTTATAAAAGTACAGTAAAATAAAACTATAATTTAAATCAGCGAATAAAACTTTATGGACTTTAAAAACGCAAAGAGTTGAACATGAAGAGTTTTATAAAGAAAATTAGATAAGGAAATTAAAGGCATTTTGAAAGACCACTAAAGTTTGGGCATTCTGACAGTAGATGTCGAAGATTCATATGACAGTTGCATCGGATAAGTTAATAATTTCCCTTTCTTAAGTGACATTTCTATGCACTTTCATTTAGCTTGACTTGTTTCGTGTTTGTAGAGACGGAATTTTGTAATCGTTTTTTCAAATGGTTTCTGACGTGATAGAGTGTTGACGTTCTGTGCACTTGTGTTTTCTCGACGACAATTCACTATTTCTGTATTTTCAGAACTTAATGGACAGTTAATCTTTTAAATTAATGAATTAGATTCCATGATATTTATAATAATGAATTATGAATTGAAAACTAGAAAGAAAATATTTAAAAGAAAAGAAATCTTCATTTTGGTACACTAATAAGTCTTTTTAAAAAACTATTTTTATTACATTTATTTTAAACTTTAAGAAAAACAACCTCCATATTTAAAAATTAGGTCCCCGTTCTGTGTGGTTCCCACTAGAGCATAAAAGATACGAAACAAAAGAATTCGTGGATTACTGGTAATCATTAAAATCACGCGAAAAGAAACTTAGAAAATCTAATTTAAGAGTAAGAATGATCAATTTAAAGAAGTTCACTCGCGGCAAATTCTTCAAAGTTTTTGCTTTCCACAATCAAATTATTAATTATGGTGGTTTAATTAGGAAAATAAACCTTTTTCTGTTGTTTCTTTAAAGCAAATATTTGCTTCTTTTTTAAATAACCGCTGTCGAATTAAGAATCGTTTGCATTTTTCCATTCTTTAACAAACTGATGGTTTTTCGGAATTTGAAAGTCGTCAAATTTTCAAACAGTAAATAAATGAAGTATTAATCAGCATCGAAAATATTTTTTACTTGATATATATCTAAAAAAATGCAATATGCAAAATTTAAACTTATACTTTTACGTTCCAACCATTTTATTTCACAAAATAATTCGCAAGAATTGCTCGAAAGAAACTTTTCGATATGTTAATCATGAACAGGAAAAAAAGAGAAAATATGAGTTTATATAAACAGGTGCTTAATTATTTGTTATTGCTATTTAAAAGAATCTGCTTCAATATTAGATATAGATAGTAATATGGAAGATATTTTTGTTTCCAACTTATTTAGGTATACGTATTCTAAACCATCGAGGATATTATTTTAAAAGCGGATGAATTATTCACAACTTGTTTATTTTACTTGTGAAACAAAAAGAAAAATCTGCGGATTCACCAGTTCAGTGATTAATCATCTTAATAACAACAATAATTTATTCAACATCAGTAAAATAATATTTCTTTACAATGATGAATCAAATATTGTGTTTGCAACATTGGAGGAAAATAGCAGGGAATGTAAGGCAAATTTATACTAACTTATACTACTTTATACTATATTTATACTACTTTATACTAAGGCAAACTAACAGTCAGAAGAGAAACAAGAAAACATCGATATTTCTTTCCAATAGAATCTTCTGATCCTTCACTGATAATCCTATTAAATCGAATAACGTATCACTCTTGGATTTTTGGATTTTCACACTTATGAGCTTTTAAAAAAGCATGACCTACGTCGACCACCCTTCACCAAGTACCTCGACTGTCTTTGGGAGTTTCCGTCGAAAAGGTATTGTTACAGTCATGGAAAGTCGCTTCCCAGCAATGCAAGTCTTATGGTTGGGAAGAGAGTTTTACAAGGTGAAGCATGGAGTGACCTCAGCGACTCTTATGGCACGCATGACCTTGGCGACCATTTTGGCGACTTGGCGACAAATTTGGTGACCTTGGCGACAAATAGATGATTCCCGAAAATGCAACCCTTTTCTCGATATTTCTATTAGGGGCCGAGATCCAGGTTTTTCCTGAAAATTCTATGTGACGTCACGGCCTATCGGGGAGAGTATATAAGACCGCGTTGGGATCACGGTGGTGTCTCTGATCGACTGGTTACTTCGCTTTGAAGCGTGAACGTCTTCGGAGTTCTATCCGCTGTGTGAGCTAATCAGCTGGTGAGCAGAGCTGTTATTGTCGTCACTAGTTATTTGCTGGCTGTTTGTGTTGTTAGGTATGAAAATGCTGAACTGTCATTACCTGTGAATTGTTGTCCATTTACATTGGTAATCTGTGCAAGGACTATTGTTTCCTGTACCTGTGCTACGTGTTTTCCTGAATATTTGTAAATAAACCTTCCTTCTCCATTATCCTGCGTGTTGGACTGTTTACACCATACACCCACAGTAAGACTTTGTGCAACAGTATTTAGCTGCCGGCCGGTTGAAAGAAATACCAATTATTGAATACTGATTTCCTATGCATATTTCTATGGTGACTCTACTTCGGAGGGAAAAGGAACTGGAAAGCTACGTTATCAAAGCGCAGGCATAAAAATAGATAATTGATCATATGATTATATACCAAAAGTGCATGTAAAAATATATGCGTATCTCATTTTTGAATTGAGTACTCGCATAATTCTTGAATGTAGACCCTCTAACTTTAAAAGTTCCGCTAAAGGCACTTTTTGTTACAATGTTATAAAGAAGCATTGGTTGCCTGACATTTGTTTCTGTACTATTGAGTCAGCTATTAAGACTTTTCCAGGTAATTACCCGATAATTTATATGCAAAAAGTCCTTCGCCATTTCTTTCTTGCTTTATGGGAAATTCTTCATCAAGATAATGGGAAAAACATGCCAGCATCACAGAGGATTTAATTAGAATGGATTCACTGAGCCGGACAGAGAAAGATAATCGTATTAATTCTTAAAGAAACGCGTGTTTTCCCTCAGATGTTCCGTCAAGTAGTTTTCAAGCAATTTGCTTCGTGAATCGACACTTCTAGTAAACCGAACACGTTCTGCAACTAAATGCCAGAGAGGAAATTAATCATGACCGAATGAAAAGGGAAAGTTTCGGTGGACATAAATTAAGCCCTACTTCGAGAAAAAACGATGTTTGGATGGGAGGATTCTAGAGCCTACCTGAATTCTGAAGAGAAGGACAATATCAGATACGTCCTGCAAAATTATGAGAATTTTTTTATGACCCCCTGCTTGAAAGGAGAATTTTAAAAAGTTTAATTTAATAGTTGCAGAAGTTTTCCTCTCTAACTTACTGATGCTTTTATATACAGTGTAAGAAATGAGAATGTTGAAATGACTTCGTATCTCTTCTAGGTGTTGCAATTAGCTTAAAATGCAAATAATTCCACCAAATGAATTCTTATCATTACTCATTACGAATTTTTTATTTTAAATGATTAAACGAGATTATTTAAATTTACGACACTTTAAAATATATATTTTTCCGTTTAGCAAAATTTAAGTGCTATTTATTGCTAAGTAATTTTTTTATAGTTCGCCTTCTTACTAATTGATATACTCATAAAATGAAATTTTTTAAAAATTAAAAGCATAATTTTTAAAACTGCTGTAATTTATTCAATTTAAAACTAAATAAGCAAGTAAAATGCAATTAAACGTGCAATTTAAACACAAGTATATGCGCAGTTATTGAATATTGCTATTTTAAACTTGAAAGTAAAAATTGAAGTTAGGATATATGAATCAAACAATAATAAAATGTAATAAATAATACTTGGACTAATCTTTTATAATTGCGATGAATGAAAAAGTTAAAGTATTGAAATGTATAAATATAATAAATCAGGAGTGAGGAACCTGCGGCCTTAAGGTCGTATGTGACCTTTTAGACTCTCTTATACTTGTCTATAATATAATAATAATTCACAGAACAATAATCTTTAAGATTCTGCTCATGCAGCCTTTTGCCCATCTGTCGAAATTCATGAGGCCTTTCAATACAAAAAGTTTCCCCACTTCTGTATTAGATGTTCATACATGTTAAAAGATAATAAGTGTCATATACCAAAAAGTATTTAAGGTATCCGACTGCTTTAAAATCGTCGTTTATGATGAAATTATCAAAAACTTTTTATGCCTTAATTTTGTAGCCTGTTTAACTAGCTTTCTAAAACTGTCTCACTTTTTACTCTACGTGATTTACAAATGGAGTTACAGCTGTTTTATTACCGAACTGTAAGCATTATTTTATGTTGCATGAAAACTTTAAATGTGTTTTCTGAGAAATGATATTTTTGAGGAAAACTGTCGACCGTAACAATGATTTCTCAAAACGTTATTCAAGTATTGATATGAAATTTTCTGAGATTGTTTTCTGTAATATGCTTGATGTTTTCTTCTAAAAACTAAGGTCAATTTTAAAATCAAGTATTATTTTTAAGTGCTTAAATATAAACGAAAGACATTTTTTATGAAAAATTACCAGTTTAGTAACTATGTTCAGCTATATCTCAAAACTATTTTGAAGTACAATAAATATTTTAGAGCGTAACACAGATAACTGTCATAAAAATGTACTCCTACAAGGATTTATGTATATTTAGAATATGATTTTGTCTATGGCTGTTAGCGTAAGGCAAATATTTTAGTCATTTTTCTTCATATTTCTCATTTTTTTAAAAAAATAGTATTTTGAAAGACTAATTTTACAATATTTTCTTAGTTTCAAAACATATGCAGTTGAAAAATAACATTAAAAAATATATATAATTTATTTTTCAAAAAAATGTCTCCGAACACAGTCGGATACCTTAAGGCCAAATTTTAAAATATGTTCCATATAACAATTACTTTTAACGAAAATAGCTTTTTTTTTTAAATTTCTTTAACTTTTCCGAATTGAAGACACTCTCCTGTTGTATAACACTTATTTATGCATCGTTTACACTTTTTTTCACATCTGTATAAGTTTTCTCTCTAATCACATATTTCCACACAATAAAAGTGTTGTGTATTTAATTCACTTATTACCACATTTTTACTTATTGCCACATAAAACTAATTTAAAATTTATGAAGACTCACAGATTGAATGTTAGTCAAAATAAAAACGCAGTGAACAACGTTAAAAATCAGAAAATCGTTTGCAGTATGACAACTTTTTAGTTGAACATTCACGATCACTCCAGACTACGCAAATTTGGTCGCATCTCTTCAAAACCGGTAGTCAATGCAAAAATCCGATCGGAATTGGAGTGTTGTGGTGGAAAGTTTGGATTTTCGACCTCTCTTGAAATCCATTTGGACTATTGGGCCGTAAAACTGAAATACAACTATTGTAGATATGCGAGAAAGGGGGGAATGAGGCTCTCTCGAGAAAGCGAAAACCCCAAACTACTATGGGAGTCCCGTTGCGAAAACGGGGGAAGAGTAGGCCCAGTAGACCTGGGGGACTGGAGTGATGGGTTTGCGCGGTTCGGCCCGTGGGTGACCTATCTAAATGGATGGGCTAAAAATTGGAATGGTGTGAAGTGCTACCACGCCATTTGCGCAGTGTGGAGTGATCGTGAATGTCCATCTTTAAAAAGAAAATGTCGGACAGAAGATTCAAGAATCTCACTGCAACAATATCTTTCAATGAAATAAAAATCTATATGCTATTTCAAACGGTAACAAAATTCCAATTTGTTAACTGTTGATTTATCAAGTTAACTATAAAAAATCAAACTAATGATAGTAACAGGCTAAATGAATTAATTTTCTTAATTCAATCTCAAAAATATTTTAATATGCCATTTGACCAATTATTGGTCATTGAAATTATGTCAGTTTGTCTGCATATCTATGAACATGATCATTCAAAAACGGGCCAGCTAGAGGAATGGAATTCGGTTCGAGGTCTTAATGCCAAAATTGTGAATCCTGTGTTAAATTTTGGTCGAAATCTATCAAAGGGAAATCTGTCGGTTTGCGTGCATTTTTGTTTGATTTGAGCCATACGAACGAAGGGGGAAATGCTGGTATTTTCGCTCGATATAAAACACGAAGAGAAAATTTCATTTCACGTATTTTTATTAAAACCAATAAATAGTATCTGTATCCCTAGATACGCATTTATTTCAACTTGCATCTTTCCATGAATTTTTTAATGTTTCATCGCAATGGACTAAATCTTTACAAATTAGAGTAAGGGAGGAAGCAAAAATTTCTTAATAATTGTTAATGAAAAATTAGTAATTTCTTAGTTAAAATTTCCTTATAAAAATAATCTTCATCAATTCAAAAATCTAACAATCATCGTTTATTATTTAATCATTTAACTATTTAAAATTGATTCAAAAGGACCTAATTTAAGTTAAACAGAAATAATCACAGAACAGTGAAGGACATTAAGTTATACAGAAAT
>BGPR01053390.1:0-10413 GCA_013235015.1 Araneus ventricosus | reverse complement strand
TTTTGCCCGAACTCCACCCGTGCATTGAATTATGTCATTCTTAAACTTATAAGTTAAAATTAAGGATTGAATTCACTCATAGACGTTATAACTCGATGCGAAAATGAGCGGTAATCCATTAAAATCTCAAGTATTCTATGGACGTGTAATTGAATCAATACGACAACGCATCCCCAAAACGGGGGGGGGGGGGGAATATGTTTGAATAAAAAAAAAAAAAACACGGTTAAGGGGTTAAAAAACAAAAAATTCGGAAATTAAAAAATGTTTACAATTTTTAATTTTGACTTTGAAGTCACCAAACTAAATTCAATTTATAGTCAATAGTTTTATATTTTGTTCGTAAGAAATGCAAGGAACGAGAGAAAAATTCGATTTACCAACGAATTCGTATTATAAACATTCGAATTTGCAAAGTTCCACTGTATTTCGAAATAAAGAGTGACCACCATATTCTGTCGTTGTACAGCAGACTGCTACAGACAAAATTTAATTTTGGAAAAAATGTAACATAATTTATTCAGTGGCGGCTCATCCATTAGGGATGTATAGCTTCAGTCCCCCTGAAATTATTTTAAAAGCTTGTATTTTTGTTTTTATTCTAATTGACTTGTTTTCCATCTTGAGAGTTCAATGATCAACGAAAATGGCAAAAGAAGTAATAGAAAACGTAAAAGCAAGACAGAAAATCAGTCATTAACTAAGAGAGAGACATACAAGAGCTACATAGAGTTTTACCCCTCCTAAGGATCAAAATTCGCGCACTGAGCAATGCTGAGCGCTCAGTCGGGGGAAAAAGCAATCCTTTCTGCCTTTGAATTTAGAGGCACTTGAGATGCGATTTTTTTACAGCTCTCGTTTGGCGCGACCTTTGCCTTCCTCATTTGCTCTTTTTCGCTAGCTCTCAGTAGTCCAGTCATTAGTTAGTTTTTTAAATATAATTCTGGAGGAGTTGTAATTTTTTGCTCTTTTATTTTTTTGGAGTGCTGATTATGAATCTGAGGTTTGCCACCAAAAGTTTTTGTTGGAATTTCAATTATAGCCAAAAAATGTGAAAAATGTTTTTCTCAGTTTCTGCTTATTACTCAAAAACTATCAATTTTTAGTATGTCATCATTATATACCAAAATAATCAGCGCAAAATTTCCTACGTCTTAGTTCTATACAACTTTTCCAGCACTGCTGTTTATGAGCTGACGAACCGGCACTGAATTTATCCTAGGATGTTTTGCAAAACCAGCTACATCTCGAAAAGAGTATTTTTGTGTTTCTTTCTTATTGCCTAAGTGCATCCATTTGATCTTCTCATCATTGGAATCAAATTAACCTACATATACTTTCAACTCCCTTTCTCATTTTAAAATTAATAGGTCATTATCGTAATAATTCCAAATATCGGGTACTCAGCTTATTATTTAATAGAACTCATTTAAAGCAACAAGTAATTTCTTCTACGTTTTCATTTCCCGTCATAATAGGAGCCTAATTAAGCAAGATCGTTACCTGCGCACGGAATTGTAAGCCATCTTTCATCAATTACGGCGATCATCGAGGGAAATTACGAATTGATTACAAAGCTAACTGACGAAGTATTAGAGTGGAAATTTTTGAGAGTTGTGCCACTTTGTTTTTTTAATGAAAATCAGAGTAGAAGTTTCTCATTAATGAATCAAAAATGATCTCTAATATGAAAATTATTGATACCTGAA
Organism: Araneus ventricosus; assembly: GCA_013235015.1. Classification (NCBI taxonomy): domain Eukaryota; kingdom Metazoa; phylum Arthropoda; class Arachnida; order Araneae; family Araneidae; genus Araneus; species Araneus ventricosus. Next base: position 8,704 of record BGPR01053390.1, on the reverse strand, counting down.
GGATTTTTTATCCCAAAAATTGTTCTTATAAAACTTCTAATAATCGTGTACGTACGCCTTCTTTCACTTGGTTTTAAATCCTTGAATTTTTTATTATTTTTATTATCAGTTTCTATTCTTTGTATTGTTTTTGTACTCTTTTATAAACTAGTCGAATAACCCGGCGTTGCTAGGGTTGAAAATATTTTCATATATTTTATTAATTCTCACGAAACCTTTACTGAAACCTTCCATATGCTTCAATTTCCGTGAGCAAAATTTGATGTGCAGTTAAGCTTCCATTAACCGTCACTTTCTAGACCAGGACCGTGACGGATAACCGAATAGACAGATAGCAGAAATCTCGTAATACATGTGTATAGTAAAGTGTTTTCACTGCTAGTTTGGAAAGAAAACGAAAATAAAATCCTTTAAAAGTGAATAATACATACATTTCATTTAACAAAACGATCAATATAATGGTAATGTACAGAAATCAATCGTATTACTATAAACCTACGTTATTTCAAAATCTGCCATTTTAGATGATATCGGATAACAAAAACTGACGCTTAAACGAGTGACAATTAATCGAACAGCAGCACTTATAGCTGAACAGATGTTATGGTTATCATGTATCAAATCAGTTGTTGATGGCTACGTGATGTAATGTCATATGCGAGCAAGTAAAAATATATATAAAATTGCCACTCGACGGAATACCAAAGCGCTTGTAGGACCGCGGTGGCCTCTGCTTCGATGCAGGAGGACTACAGGTTCGAAAACCCGATTCCACTGAAGATCCGCCGTGTATGTGGGCCTTTTGCACTCTAAAGCATACGTAATGGGTCAAACGTCCTCCTGTTGGTGTGGTGCGGAATCTTGGAGAAAGGGTGATATCTCAGGTGTCATCCTCGTCATTTGATCGCGGGTCAAAATTACGAGATGTGGTGTTGTTATATTTTTAAATTACTATGCATATAACTTTACTCCTCTTTAATTTCAAGAAGAGTTTTGAATAAGTGATCGTATAGTGGGTTTAGAACATGAATTAAATGAGGAAGTAAATGAATTAAATACTTTTAACACGCAATAACACTAACAGGCAATTTCAAATTCCAAACTCACAAGCTAGTAAAATGAGTAGACAGTGAAATACACAAATGAACTACATAGGCATGTAAATACTAAATAATACATTTATTTAAGTTAAATCAAAATTTTCTGGCTATGCATATAAAAAGTATTAAACAGAAAATCACAAGATCGCAATTTAGCTAAAATGGGCCCACTCAAATATAAACAGATAAATGAGAAGTTTAGAATTTTATCAATTTAACATTACACAATTTACTATTCACGCGAATTCGCTCGTTATATCAAATTGTCACCATTTACGTGCTTGAATTTACTATCAAGTTACACATACAATTTGCATCATGAAAATATACCTTTGTTGCGAAGTTCTAAATCTGCAAAGAAAGAATTCCGACTCTTATACCATTAAACTGAAATACCCGACTAAAGAGCAAAAATAAATTACTTTTTACAAAAACATAAATCTTTACTGATGACACACCACGCCGCCAGATGTACGTCGCACCTCGTCATAAGCGGGACTTCACCTGCCACATCGGATGCACAAAGTTAGGATGACTCATTCGCGTAAAGGGCCGGCCTGCCACTCTCAGAAAGAAACACCGGTAAATAAGAAGTTCTGTCCCGCACTAACACACGTTGATTCCACGTTTTACTTGAAGTACTTCTATCAAACTCATGTCATGGAGGATCAGCCAAAAAAACATCCACGCTATGAAACAACACATCCGCTAAGAAGGAGGCATCCACCGCAAGGTGAAAATCTACCAACGTTCCCCGTAGCTAAGATATCCAGGAAAAAGTAAAGAGCCAAGAGGCAGCAGTCATGTGGGTGCGTTGCGAAGCGCACGGTCTCTTCGGGACCACAATCTTCGACTCATAACAAATAGAAGAAAAATTAAACATAATAAAAATGATTTTGACAAATATCAATACAAGTGGATAAGGAAATTATCAAAAATTAGAATCATCAGATAAGAAAGCTAAAAAGAAGAGAATATATATATATAAATAAGAGAAGGGGTTTGATATACCAAATGATTAACTGCTGCGGTCGCATCATGCCTGGAGCGGTCAGGAAATGGGGAAGGAGGTAGGTGCCGTCAGCGTGCTTAGTCCTTCACCATTGCGCTGAGCACGATAACAATTTTTCTTGCCTTGTTTTGGCTTTTCTAGAAAACCTCGCTGCTTCCAGCAGAGTTGGAAAATCCTGTAGGAGGAGTTTGACTTCTTTCAGCGCCTGTAGAGTCTTTTAAATCACACATATCTGTGGTTGGCTCTACATTTTTTATTTCTATCTTTCCTTCTTTCCTTCTCTTGTCTGCTGCTACTTGGGCATAGGATTTTCCGGGCTACCTGGCTGAGGTCTTTTGGACTAGTGGAAGGGCCTTGCATCCTTTCCAGGCCGCCAAATGGCCTTTGTCGCCACTCCTCTTCCAACGAGTGACGTAACTGGACGCTTGAACTTTTCCACCAATCCAGAGCAGGCATCTTCAGCCAGGACTCCTTTGAATATTATTCGAGAATTGGTGGGAAAATAACCCAAAGACAAATAATATGTGTAAATGAACATTCGAACTCTCTTGAATGTGAAATTATATATATAATCAAACTTTTCTTAATGTGTATATTTTTAAAGAACTTTTACCAGCATGTAAATAACCATTGCTTTGTTGTAGTTGAGTGGCAACAGTTTGTTGACGCTTGCGCGGAGAGAATGTAAATAAGCAGAGGCGATTTCGCCACAATCAATAAAAGACGTTCGTTTCAGTGGCTTTCTCTTCCTTTGCGTTGGATATGGATTCAGTAATTATATTTCAGAAAGTGGATCCCCAGCTCTCAACAGCGCTCCCGACCCGTTGAAACTGAGGTAGGCGTAATTTATTTAATTTATGGATTTTACGTCTAAACTATTGTAACAGCCTTTCTCTCCGCAATTAATGCAGGTAAGGTCCTCGATTTTTTCCGTTATGCCGCACTCTCTGGTTGCATGCTGACCATTGCACTTAATGCACCCGGGGCGCATATGGAAATTCCTTGCCGAATGATAATACCCTGAGCAGTTGTAGCAAATTGTTGCTTTTTTCCTTTGTCTGTAGGGTACAACTTTTACCCTAAAATAGCAGATCTGCTTCTCGTTGAAGATATTGGCGTAGTTACCGGACTTCTTTACGTCTATCAGGTAGAGAGGGAGAGGTGTCTTTTCTTTGCAGTTCTTCATCTGCGAAGCTCGTCCTATCTTATATCCTTTTTCTTCCAAGTTTTGGATGATTTCGGATATTTCCATGTCTCCTGCACTGTAAAAAATATCCGTTTTTTTCCCCGGACTTTTTTCGTATATTTGACGGTTTAAAGCTGTTTTCTTGACAAAACGGTTTTTCACCGTTTTCCGCTCCAGCCATAAACGGTTTAAAACCGTCAGTTCAAATTCTATTTTTCGTCATACGGTATTGCTTTCCGTATGATAACTTTCCCTTTTCTTAAATGTAATTTTATTGTATTCATTTCATGTTTTTAATGGGGTTCCATCTCCGCTATTGTTTACACATGTTGCAGTAACCTGTTGTCACTCATGAAAGCTAATCTTAAAACACTTGTTCTGGCAATAGTTGATTTTTACACCACTAGATGGCGCCACTAGAGCTATAGTGACTTTAAAACTCAAATAGATTATTTTTACTTCACTTTATGAAGTCTCCGGTGGTCTAGTGGTTAGAGCGACTGCCTTTTATTTCTATGAACGCGTTTTCGATCCCCGGCTCGGAGGAGTTAGAAGTTTTGTCACCATCTTGCATCGAAATCGTCCAAGTAAGTTCAATTAAGTCTTGATTAATTAATATTCCTAATTGATAATGCACATCAGCACATTTGAACTCGAACAGAAGGAGAAAAACAACTCAACTCAGTCGATGACGTCACTTACATCGATGACTTAATTTTTACAGAGAAAACTTAATTTCATACGGTAAAAAACCGTTGTGACTACGGATTTACTTCGTAACTTTTACGGTTTTGCACAACCAACCCAGCTGCCAGTTTAAAACCGTAAATTTTACGGGATTTTTTTTTACAGTGTGCTTTGCGGGGAGATCTGGAAGTCTTCATCATCAGCGTTTCCTTCTCCTGGTGGCGTGGTGGCCTGCTCTTGGTCATCTGCCAATGATGATGTATCCATGTCAGTACAGATACTGGCATCCCCTTCACTGCGGGTGCCAGCATTCCTAGCTACAGGGGGGTTTGTGCAACTAAGCACTGGGCATTCCACTATGCTTGCAATTATTCTATCTACGCTTGCCATTGCTTCGTTAAGGGCATCAATATCCATCATGATTTTCTTAGCTATTTCTGTGTGCGGGTGAGCTTTCTTCAGTCGATTTCTAGCCTTTCTGAGCCTTTTTCTGGTAGTGATTTTTCGTGCGTCTTGCTCTTGTAATTTAGCGCAGAAATCCATTTCTATCGGGGTAGGAGGTCTTCCTTCCTTTTCTTTCTTTTTTCCATCAATTCGTTGAGATGCCTGTAGGGACGGATCCATCATTCCACGTGGTGCGAAAAAGTCCAGAAAATGTCTAAAATAGGCGTAAAAAGTTTTAAATAGTTGGATTGAAAGTTGTGTCACGCCCACGAGAGGGCGCTCTCGGTGCCGGGAGAGTTAGTCTCTCTCGTTCTGATTTTTTTATACGAGATGATGTCATTGTGAGTGTTCCGAGTGTGAAGTGACCCAAGTTCGCGTTCGAAGAAATAAAGTATGGAACCATCAACGTGAACTTGTGATTTCTTCTAATTAAGAATTACAGTGACGAACAGTACCTGACCCACCCAAGCTCTGCAGAAGAGCAATCAACTGGAGCAAAGAAACTAAATATGTTGGAGTGACGCTTGACTCTCGGCTAACTTACGATAAACATATCACCAATATCAACAAAAAGGCTAGAGCAGCCAAAGCCAAAATGTATCCTCTTATAGGCAGAAATTCGAAACTATCTCTGAAGAACAAGCTACTCTTATATAAGATCATTCTTCGCCCAATAATGACCTATGCTTCTCCTGTGTGGGGGGGCTGCTGCGAAAACGCATATCCAAAAGCTTGAATCCACTCATAACATAGCTGCCCGGCAGATAACTAATGCACATTGGTGCATACGTAATAGGTATATCCTTAAAGATCTTAGACTCTCTTCAATAATCTCTCATATCAAAAATCTCGCAGTCAAATTCTTCCATAAAATTGACAATCACACAAATGAAGCCGTAAAAGAAATTCCTAACTACGACCCAACTAACCCAAAGAAGAAAAAACGTCCCAGGACTCTTCTACTTCCAGGTAATTAAGCAGCAAAACACCACTAGCAATAGACAGTCACCCAGGAGAAAGGAATGAAGTCACCTACTGAGTAACCAGTCCTTACCAGGACTTATTTGGAAAGTTACCAAGACTAGCATGGAGACCCTTGACCCGTCTTCCTGACTGGCCATGACGCAGAGTCAACGAAGAGATGATCTTTCAACAGTATATTCACAAGGTAATCGGGGTTTTTTGTGTGTGTGAAAGAATGTATGCCAATAACTTAACTCTTTTTTCTTGCAGCAAACCCCCCCCCCATGTAAACTTTTTCATTCCGGTTAAACTCATCCTTTTCTTAGGTTTATCATTAGTAAACTAGTTATGAGCCGAAGATTGTGGCCCCTGAAGCCGTGTGCTTCGCCCCCGCCATCACTGTTGATTGTTCTCCATTGGTCAAGGTCAGTCACAGCTAGTTCAAAGCACTAATCACCTTCGCGATCGGTGAAAGAGTCCTACGTCACTCAAGAGGAACGCCTGCCCTCATCGAAGATATTAACACGCTGGTCCGGACAGGCCGTTACACAACAGAACTCGTCTGAACAAGTATTATCCTCTAAAGCACGTGCATTTACTCTTTTTTCTTAAATTACTCACTTAGAATAGTACACCATCAATAGTAAATACAAAAATATAATACACAAACTTATTCAATAATCATTTTTAGAATATAACACATAAAAGAACATTATTTTGAAACACACAAGCAATTTTGGGAGAAGAGAACAGAGTAGCAACACGACAGTTCGTCCCAAAATAAGCCTTCGTGGTGCTTCGGAACGGGATGTTAATATGACTAAACTAAACCAAAGCTCACGTAATTAAATGCACTTTTTAAAAGTGTATAAATATTTTTACATAAAACTTTTAATAACGCACAAAACTTTCTTATCTTTTGCAACTTTTATTTTTAATTAAAATGAGAACATGAGTTGCACAAGAATATTTTTTAAAACTGCAGAAAGTTAACTTTTTTTTTACGTTATCACAATTTTTAAAATATTATACAAAAGGTAATTGAACTTCGCGAGAGGGAGCTCGAAGGTAAATAAATAAAGTTGCGTAAAACATCTGTAATATTTTCATTCAACAGGAATGACAACACTAAAGAGAAGAGAAATTAAAATTATCTTTTCTATACATTGAAACGTTTTTATTAATAAAAAATTAACTATTTAATTAATTTCCAAGAAACCTTCGTTAAAACCTTCCTTGTGCTCCATAGTATTTGTAAGCAAAATTTGAAGAAAATCTGTGGATTAGTTTGGATTTCTATAACGTTCTAACTTTTTATGAATTTCAATTTTACTTATAAAAACAATGGTGGTTAAGCAAACGTAAAGTATTTCACGTTTCTGATCTTTTATTTGAACGGGAAGAATACTTCCCCTCAATTGTGAATGTAGTTAATGGGAGTTATATATATATAGGGCAAAAAGTAATTGTGTCAATCCTTCACACTGAACGTCAGTAATTTCTGTTTGATAGGTCGGAATGTTATTAGTCCGGGAAATGTTTTCGCTTCTTCTCGTAACTGAGGATAAGAATGGTACGCTCATCCTTTGCTGAGGCAAGAGAGAGGAACTAACAATTGGGAGAACCACAACTTCCTTCCGTCTTTAACACTCTCACTACGACACCCGCCCCAGCCGGCTTGGTAGGTTCTAAACGAGCCAGGCGGATTTTCGGGCGGGCAAGGGTCAAACTAGGGGTTTGGGTAGTAAAGCGAATTTTTCACAAGGGTTTCCTCGGGGAGGGGAAATGTCTCCTATTCATGGCTGACAGTGATGAATTGATTTCGCCTGCGGGAAGCCTCAAATGTTTTCAGAAAGAATTACACGCTGAACTTTCAAAATAAGATTCTGAAGTAATTTTAACCTGTTATGTTTTTTACTAAATCTGTGTTTATTTGAATGAAAAAATATTAAAGCTAAGAATACAGTTTAAAAATTTAAATTTCTCAGAAATTCATTTATCAGAGTAGATTTGTTTTCGAATTTCTTGTAATGAAGACAAATATCAGTTTGTACGTTAATAGATTAACAATGATTCCTTTAAAACGGGTTAACTTTTACTCCAGAAAATATAATTAAAATGATTTACTCATGAATATGTAATTTTTTTATTCACTGGGCTTGATTGAAGGATTCAAGATTTTAAATATAAACAAACAAAAACGAAACACTCGCAAGCTGTGCTAAATTTTATTAGTGATGCACTTGATTTTTAAAATTTCTTGTAATTTTTCTTCTCGATGACAATACAACAGTTTTTATATTTTTATAACTTAATTATAAATTAATCGATTAACTGAACTAAATTTCAATTCCTTACCAGAGGTGTTTCATAATTGCAAATTTGTGTTAAAAATTATTTCAAGATTACATAATATTTATAATAATGAATTAAGAAAGATAAGGAATAATTAAAATAGAATGCTTTTTCCCTTATATACATCTAAAGAAAAGTGTACATTTAAAAATTGTTTTTATTAAATTTGTTTTTTTCTTAAAACTATGCTGTAAATGGTTTGGTCAATAACGTGTTAAATAAAGACGTTAAATTTTATTTCTAAGCGATAAGGAGTCATATTATAAAATCATATATCAGTGATTTAACCCTCTTTTTTTAGAAAAAGGTAAGGATTGATGTTTTTCTATGTGACATTTGAAGGACCAATAATTAAAACACATTCACTCTAAAAGCTTTCCAAACTGATTTAGGATTTGGAAAATTGGAAATTGTCGGAAACATTGTTTAGTCAATTCATTAAATTTTAGCCAATCTCAAAAATTAAAATTCATGAAAAAAATCAAAAACTTGACCGAAATTTTACCTTCCAAATAAACATTTAGAAAAAAATAAAAATGGCTTCGACTAAAATATTTCACCTCAAACAATTTTAAAATATGGTAAAACCCACCGAATCTAACACAGTAGATTTACTACTTTCTGAGTTTGCTGCTTATATTGCTGATAAGTTAAATTATTTTATATTCTTTTTATTTAATAAAAAATTCTTTTCTTATAAATTAGGTATTAAAAATACTAGTTGAAATTCAATTAATCACAGAGACTTGAATCTCGAATCAACTATCGTGAGATATAATGAATGGTGTATCAGTTTTGTTAGTTAAATCCATTTACTAAATTCCATCTATGTTATACTCTTATATATAAATCACTTACAGTACTCTCAATTTTCTAGCTTATCTTTTTCGTACAAAGGAAATATAGACGCTCGCAATTCTATTTTATTTCTTACAAACTTTTGCGCTTTCCTCAAAA
>BGPR01053388.1:0-10413 GCA_013235015.1 Araneus ventricosus | reverse complement strand
GAATGTCTATTTTGATGAACACCGATTTCAGTGATGTATTGCCAACGAAAGATTAAATTTCTCCTGAAATAAAACAAAAATATGGTTTATAGTAGGCTCATTCGAAAGCTGATAGAATGGACAAGTTTTTGGTAAATTTGACAGACTTTAGCTTGCACGGTGTTTGCGGTATTCAATATTAAAGATTTTGGCAACAATTCGATTTTGCATTTCACCGACGTTTCGGCGCTTGCAACTCGGCTTTAAAACCAGGTATTTTGATGAAAATGGTGTCATCTCAAGGTATTGTAACTGCTCTTTCAGATTATGTGCTTATTATGCATGTAGATCTGCCAAAAACTTTTTTAAATTTGGATTTTTTCACAATTTTTAGCAAAATCATTGTATCCACCATGACTTGGAAACCGTTAGCATTGGACAGGGTTGCTATAGTGTTTTATGATCCCCATGGGCTCTACTATCACCCTCTTTAGTTTGGCAGAATAGGTCAAAGTCGCCCTGCATTCTTGACTACACATGCTGACGAGAATTTGTATCAAGTCCTCCTTATAATAGAGTGTTTGAAAAAATGTGAAAGCATTAAGCTGTGATAAGTAGACAAAAAAAAGTTAATATCTGATTTTTATCATGGTTCTGTGAGATAATCATGTAATGATTTAGATCTACATAATAATAATAATTTGTATCAGAAGCATTTTCAGTACTGGAAAGAGTAATTATTACTAAGGATCAAATTAGGATAGCAAGAAATGATAGGTAGTGGATATTTATTTTTTACTAGCTTGAACCTTTATTTATATTCAACAGTATCTAAAAACATTATTATACAGCATAAGATAGATAGCCTTCATGTATGTGATTGGTTATTTCACTGAATAATGTAATGAACCATCTGCCTATACTCAATTTATTTTAATTTTCCAAAAAGTTCTTAAAATTGTTATACTTTTTCTTAGCTTCCACTGCAAATATTGATGTGACTTTTTTTTTTGTACATCACTGTTGCTTTTTTTTTTTTTGTAATCTTATTATCTCTTAAGGGCTTACGTAACTTAGGCACATTTTTACTACAAATTACTCAAGATAGTTATTTTTAAAGTGATGTGCTGCCTACTGCACTACTGAGGCTTCACTTTCTTTCTATCGAGAAACACTCAGTCTTGTTCATGTTATAAGGTTGTGGATGTTATATCTACTACTTTTTAACAAAACTGAAAGTCTGCTGTATTATTCATTTCTTTAAACAATTTTGTCCTGAAGTCAGCTTTAAAAACTGTTTTCTGTGCTCATCAGTGTAAGAGAAGTTCTGAGTTGTATTTCTAAATTTTATATAAATGTATCTGTTGGATTGCTAGGATCTTCAGGTGAATGCCATTATTTTGCTCACTCAGTATGCATATCTGGAAATTGGCTGTATTGTAAACATTTGAGATAAATTTACTTGACAAATTTCTGGATTGTTTTGAACAAAATTCTATTTCAATTAGATGTTAAGTTCTTTTTATATATATTAGATAAATTTAACGCTAGAGATGCTGACACTTCAGGTTACACATTATAACTATAATTGGAAAATGATTGTTTGAGAATGGTTAGAGCACATTTAGTGTTAATAAGCTGTATTTGTTCAACCATTTGTTGTTTGTAAAATTGACTTTGACTTCTCAGTGTGAGTTCTATGTCTCAGTCAGTTCTTTAACATTACAGTTTTCTTTTTCTATTTTTACTTGCCCTTAATTTTATTTCTCCAAAGAACTCAAAATAATTTTCATGGACAAATTCCTTATTATTTCAAAATGAATCAGCTGCAAAATCCCTTGTTTTAAAAAAATGGATATAAAGAGCAGTTATTAGATTAATCCGTTAGCACCCATCGTCCTATTCAGAGGACAGTTACATTTCACTTCTGCGGCCAAACAGAATACATTCCATTATTTTTTATTTATTTATTTATTTATTTGCTTTTTCAATGAAATCAAATAGGTATTACCAAACTTCTAAACAGTTTGCCACAGGCATCTACCATCAGTTAGCCAGATTTTGAATTCAAAATATCATCATTTTGATTTCTTTTTCTCTTTGATATATTTTTGAGGTAATGCAAGGAATTAGAAAGTGATTTTTATTTTTTGATATTTCACTATATTTCAAAAATCTAAAATATTTATGTAAAAAAGTTTTTTAAAGTTATTTTTTATCGATTTTTTTTACATTTTTTTTCTAAAAAAGAAAGAAAGAAACCCAATAAAAAAAATTCAGAATTTAATGTTATTTCACAGTTAACTTAATCTTCCTGTTTTTAGCATAATTTAATGGAAATTTATTGAAATCTATCCCTTAAATTGTTGTTGTTTGATTGTTTTGTGGCACAAGAGCCATTGGTTTGTCTATGCTGTGCCAAACAAATGTGAAAGTGGTATCAATATAAAAAGAAATTAAAACAGTGGTATCCCTTAAATTAATTTGGACATTAATAGGTTCAAGAGTAGATTATTTTTTAAAAGGAATAGGAATCAATTGTTGTTATTATTTTGCTTCATTTTTGTCTTTTTTATTTAAGTACTATATGACTGTAATGAAGCATTTTCCCATACTTATAATATGAGTTGGTTGACTGTTACTATTCATTTGTAAATTATTTGTTTCTTATGATACACGAGTGTTAATTTCAACTTCACTGCAAAAACAAAATAATTAATGTCTGTAATGATAGTCTTCATATTTTTACAGCTGTCAAGTCACATCAAAATGAAGTTTTAGGAATTTTGTATCATATTAGTTTTGATGACCGGTGCAAATCTTTGTTTACATATACTGACTGCATTCCATTAGTAAGTGCTTGATTTATTTATTTTCCTCATTTTGCTTGTCAGTTTATTGTATGTTTTTTTCTCATTGTTGTAAAAGTCAGTTTCAGATTCCAAGTAAAAGGTGTTAATTCCTTAAAATATTATAAGACATTATCTTATCCATTTGAATTTCTGTAAATATCATGCTTCTGCATTTGTTGAATAACAGTAGGTTGAGTCAATCATTTAATGAATTAGAAAGTTTTATTATTGTTTTAATGATGCAATGCAATTTCTTCTTAGGTTGTAAAGATAATTGTTGAATATCCAGATGCCACATTGCCTAAATATTTAATAGCGCTTGCTGTAAATCTTGCTGCTAATAAACGAAATGCTCAGCTGATGTGTGAAAGTGATGGACTTCGGCATCTAGTGGAAAGAGCTTTTAAATATCAAGATTGCCTTGTGTTAAAAATGATACGAAATATATCGCAACATGATGGACCAACGAAAATTTTATTTGTGGTAAGATTGTTTTATTAGCAAAACTAAATTTATTAGTAACATACCTATCTATAACTTATTGATGACATTCCCTTTTGATATGGTATTTAAGCAAACTAAATTTTTAAAATTTTTTTTAATTGTTGGGGATTTCTCATTGAAGTTGTTGGGAACTGAGAAAGTAATATTTATAGTTGAATATATTTTCGTGGATTTTTGTAATTTCAGACATAATGATATAAATTATGGATATTAAATCAAGAACTTTTTGCAGTATATTTTTAAGTTTAAAGAAATATATTGCTATTGTTCTTTTTCTCCAAAAGTTGAAAATTTAAGAATTTTTAGTCAAAAGGACAGATGATATTAGTAGTTCAGGGAAAACCAAAATCTCGTTGGTAGTTATTTAGAACTCAAATGTAAGAGGTTTTGATTTTTTAATTAAGTAATTAATAAAGGAAATATAAATAATGCAATTTAATTTTAAAATGATTAAACTTTATCATATAAAAGGAGGATGAAATATTATTGTTCCTTACAACTTCCATTTTGTATCTACTCCAATCAACATGAAATAGGATTGCTGTAAATATTGAAGGATATGTATGAATTTGTATAAAAAATTTACATTTTTATACCATTTCTAAATTGGTGCCAAGAATGTGGTATAGAGCTCATGAATTTTACAGATAAACTTCTATCAAACAGAGACAGTTTTGAATTACAAACCAACTACCATTTTGTGAATTTCAGATGCATAATTTTAAACTGAATCTTATCTTTAAAAAAAAAATCATTACATAAATTCTTCTTAAAATAAAATACTAGATGGTCATTAAGGAGATGAATTTTTAAAATATCAGTCGAGTGTTGATATAATTTTAGACAAGATAAAAATAATTAACTGAAATGTTCAGAATTTTAACAACATTTTTAAAAGTGATGCTATCCAACTGAGTATAAGATTTAACTCGTTTTCATATAATTATATAGATAATTATATGAAAAGTCAGTCAACTATGCCCACAATAATATGTGATACATTGTGATTAAAATTGTATTCTCTTAACTCTAATTAAAGAGTTTTGTGTAATTTATTAATTAATTATGTGCTATTATTTGATTCAGTGTTATCTTTTTCATAGGGCTTTGCTGATGTGTTTTGTGAAGCTATTCACCGAAGCACTGGCAAAATCGATGATTTTATAATTGAATGTGTAGGAATTATGGGTAATCTGACCATTCCAGAGTTAGATTATGAAATGTTGCTTTTCCAGTATGACTTGCTCGGATTCATGAAGAAAAGATTATCTCAAGGTCAGTATTTTTGTTTTAAACTTCGGGTGCCGGAGACTGAAATTTAATTATTATTCTGTTAATGGAACTGTAAATAATCTGCGAATTCCTTTATCCCATTTAAAATTTGGAAATATTAATTGTAGCAAGTGAACTGAAGAACCACTGTGTTAGGTACACGTTTCTGTTATAGAGTTAAATTAATTAAAAATCGTATGTTTAGCAAGTTCAAAACAAGTAAAGTTTGGAAGAAGTTCAATTAAATATGCTTTATTTGCTGTACAGATCCAGTGTTAAGTGTGATATGTTTTAGAATTTTTGTTATGTGATTTCCTATTTTTTTCAAACTGAAGGATCCTGTACAGTGGATACAGAGCTGTCGCTGCATTTTGAAAGGAAAGTTTGAATGAAAGTTATCTTAATTGGTCTTTGTTCTGAATTAGTTCATATTAATATAACTTAAGTGTGTTAAGCAATTTTATTAGAAGTAAAGATTTTTATGAACAAAATTTTTATAATGATTTAAATTTGTTCCAGAATAAATTTAAAATCCTTTTTTTTTTCATCAGAAAACTGTGAGGATGATATGATTCTGGAGGTGATTATTCTGGCAGGAACGTTTTCTGCTGAAGAAGTGTGTGCTACTACATTACTGGAATCGGGTATCATTAAACATGTCATTGAACATCTGAATGGTTCGTAACTTTTTTTACCTGTTATATTGTTTTAAGATTTTTCTAGTATTTTTATGGCGAGTGCTGATTGCATTTTGAATCTATGAAGTGCACTTTATAAGTATTGTCATGACTTCCAACGATGGTCGTCACACAAAGTAAACTGCACATTTAAATGTACATAATTATTTTTGAACAGATGGTTTGAAACATTTTGTAAAATTATAAATAACGATTATTTTGTTTAAATTCAGCAGCAGCAGGTTAATTTTTTTGTAAAAAGAATGTAAATAGTTTAGATTACTCCATTGACATGAAAGATTGTTTTTTTTATATTGGCCTTATCTTTTCTGAGTATGGATGTCAGTTCAATAATTATACTTTCAGTAAACAAATCCACGTCTCTTAAACACTTTCCGGCCTGTGGAAACTGAGGTTGACATGAACTTTTTCTGATAGATTTATTTACTTTGTCTAAATTTCTTTCGGCATAAGTATACTAGATTTACATTTTTACAAGTATTGGTACTTTCCATTAACCCTGCAGCGATTGTTGCCAAACATAAATGCTATGGTGAAATGTCATTATTTTGTTTATGTGGAAACTGGCAACATATGCTTAAGGAAGATTCTGTGGAGCTAATGGAAAAGCCCTCAAATCTCATAATATGGGTTGTGGTCTTTTGAATTGGATATAATATTTATGATATTACTGTTTGTAAAATTTAGTTTTGTAAATATTTTCATGGTTCTTATGAACTTTTAAAAACACGAGTCTACTAAATAAAAAGAGTGTCATAGTTACCGTGAAAATCTTTTGTATTTAAATATTTTCAATATCTTCATTCATTAAATGCTGTGTGTTAAAATTTAGATCTTTTGTGATCAGAATTATGATCAAGCATTAATACAAATAAAATAAAATCTTTTTTTTTTATTTATGAGGATACTCGGTTCCTTGCATCTTTTTTGAATATATATGATTTTTAACCAATTGTACCATTTCATGTGTATATCTTGTTATCAGTAAATGTGCATATTTTTGCATGAATTATTTGAAAATTAAATTTATTTTCAATATGAAATCAGTGAAGTGTAGTTAATGATGGTTAATATGCTTATACAGTCCTATTAAAACAATAATATTTGAAGTAGTTTATTATGTGTATAAATCATAGCATAAACATTAATATTCTGAAAAGAAAATTCCTATTTGGTATTGAAATATAAATAACTTAGTAATAATGGCGACTTTATTGAGTATTTCTATTTTAAAATTTGATATTTTTGAGATGCTTTGAATTTTTTCATGTTAATGTGTATTTGTACGTGTTCATAGTTAGGCAACTAAAACCAACTACTATTTCATGGATTTGCAATTCACTATCAGAATTGTAAAGAAATGTGTGCTATTTATTATCAATCCAACCAACTGCATTCTATTGAATAACATACTGCTTACAATGCAATAATTAATTTTGTGAAAGTGGGGCAATGTTATAATTTTTTTTCCTGTATTGTTTTGTGAAAACAGCTATAGCTCAAATTAATGCTGTACAGTTGGTTCCTTATTGCATAACTCTGTCCATATTTTCATCTTTGGTATTTTATTTGCAGCTGTAAATACAAATTACTTTTTTCTTGTATTTTGTTGGCTAAATGTCAAACATAACAATCTACACCAACAAAAAATGAGGTAACATATTGTATTTATTTGATAAATGAACAGTTCCATAACATCAAACAGTTGTAACTCTTATTTTTATTAATAATTAATTTTTTGTTCTAATGACAGAATTAGAGATACAGCTGTTTCATATTACAGAATCCTTCATTTTTCAACTGAATCCAAATGTTTTGTTAATTGGAAAATGGTATATTTTCAAATTCTATTTACTTTATGTTTCAGAAGTTTGCAAAGTACATAGTTTTATCTGTATTAACTTAGTTTGTTCTTTTTGCAGCTAAGCAAGAAGATGATGAAATAGTTCTTCATATTGTTTATTTATTTTACCAACTGATATACCATCGTGCCACTAGAGAAATAATAATTAAAGAAACTCGTATCCTTTGATAATTGTTTAACCATAAGTTGGTTGTTGCTGTAGTGAAAGACACCAAATTATACAAGATAATTAACAAAATATTCATGAATTTTGAAATAATATAACTTTAAAAATATTAAATATGCTCTTAAGTAGCTATTGGGAGGAGAAAAAGCAAGTGCCAAATTTTTATTTCCATTCTTTCACTTTATCACATGAACCATCAGACGCAGTGCAAACACATTCCTGCTTAAAACAGTAAAGGGATTGAAGAGATTTATTGTATCAAGAGACACCAGATTAGCTGACGTGGCGCTGACAGCCTAACCCTTTTTAGGTAGCTACGAAAGTCTCCAGATCTTATGTATGTGATTTCTTTCTTTGAAGTTACATTAAAGCACTAATGTAACTCCAACATTAAAACTGTATGTGCCCCATTGTCAACTACAATGAATGAGATCCAGAACCATATAACAATTCTTTTACGAGCGTAGACAAGGCGTAGACTTTTATGAGATAGACTCCAGCATCTGAGGGGAGAATTAAACTACTGTATAGATGTATGTTGTACAACAGAAGGAAGAGGTGTAGAACTTTTGTAACTATTTTAAACAAACTTGAAATGTTTTTTTTTATACCATTAGGTATTGTTTATTTTCATAGTTTTAATACCTTTTGAATTATGTTGAGTTAAAATCTGCTGATTATTATGTAATTGTTCCGTTTTAGGAACAGAAAAATCTCTTATCTGAATTCATGAATGAAGTAAATAATTCAGTCCATTTATAACTGCTGTAGTTTTGAAAAATAAAAATAAATATAGTATGCAACACAATGTAATACACACATTCACACAACTTATAACAATTATATCATTGAAACATTTTGTTTTGACATCTGAATGTAAAGCTGAAATTTTCAGTGCCTTTTTAATTTAAGGTATACTATTTTCTATACTTCTACCATCTTCTTTTCAGTCAGTTTTTGTTAATATTGCTGCTTAACTAAGAATACAGGTTAGTTTGTAAGTAGCTAATAAGTTTTTAGTTTGATGGTAAGGATTACAATTTCAGCAAATAGTTCAAATGTTTAGTAAAACTATAGGCAGTTTTTAAAATAAAATATGCACAACAATCTATTATGGTGAATGCATTGAAAAAAAAGTTTCATTTTACTTCGTTATATTTCTAGTTATATATAAAGAGAGAGTATAAATCGTAAAATGAAAAACGCAATTAGAGTAGTGATATATATATTTTTCCATCTGATACTATTCGCATTTCTATCTTTACTCAGATATACTTTCAATTCGTTTTTTCATATCTTTTCAAATTTGATATGAAAGTTTGTTATTTTATCTTACTGTTTTTCTATTATGTTTTGCTTCTTTTATATATATAATAGAATTGATTTTAAACTTCATGGCGTATAATAATAAAATTAATTTATTTCCTCTTATATTAGCTTATTATATGATGTGCGAATCACTTCTGTACAGTTTGTTCCTTAACATATTTTAAAGAAATACCTGGATACTTACTGGATTTAATGCATGACAAAAACACTGAAATACGGAAACTCTGTGATAGGAGTTTGGAAATTATTTCAGTATGCTCTTCTTTCTATTAAAATTTGTGTTTCAATTTTTTTTATAATAATTAGTGATTTAGTGATAATTAATATTTGTTTTTCTAGGAATACAATGAAGAGTGGGCTAAGAAGATTCAGATTGAGAAATTCCGCTGGCATAATTGCCAGTGGCTGGAAATGATTGAATCTCAGCAAATGGATGAAGCTGATTTTTACGGTGAAGATTCATACACTCCTAGGATTCAAGATTTTCTCAATCCTTCAGATTTACTTTATGGTAGTGGTGAGTAATCAGATTTGTCAATCAGATTGAGATGCAATTAAGAAATACTTAATTTCTCTTAATTATTCAGATTGTAATTTAGTACTGCAGTTTGCATGCAATCCTTACTTAAAAAGAGTTCTTGATCGTTAACCCTTCTCATTCACTCTCCTAGTGTACTTTTGAACACTGCTTCATGTTCCGATTTAATTTTTTCCATTGTACTAATGCAATGGCGAATCCAGAATTCGCGTCTGGGGGGAGGGTTCTGAAGTCATAAAAATTTTGTATCATCGTGACGAATGTCAAACCTCATGGCTTATGTAAACCAAAACACTTTGACTTTACGGACTTTACTCATCTAACTTTACAGACTTTACTCATCTGACAATAAGAATCATAAAGAACAGTACAATTCTTTCGATAAGTTAATAAAAAATACAATGAAATAACTAGACGAAAAATATTTTCGACCGTTTCAACACTACAAGTACAAGTGGAATGACTAGAAAAGTAGGAAAAGTTTCGAGCCTGTCAAGCCACAAAGCAATTCTATCACGTTTTTATTCTTTTTTTAAAAAATGGAAATTAAGAACAAGCAATTGTAGTGATTTTAAATAAAATCAAGAATTCTGGTTTAGCTCTGGTGGTGGTGGTGGTGGGGGGGCTGCAACCGATAGCCCCCCTGGATTCGCCACTGTACTAATGTTCTCTCATTCACTTTCTTAGTATGCTTCTGATCACTGCTTCATTACTAATTTAATTTTTTTCCAATTTATTAATCTTTTATCTGTAGCATCAAGATTCAATTTAACTTCTGATTATTTTATCTAAAATGTAACCATTTTATGTCCATTTTACAACTTTTTAAAAATTAACGATGGGTTTCTTAATTTTTGTGCATCCTTTGTTTTTTATAGCCTGAATTGAGTTTTAATAATAATTTTTAATTAAAATTGCAACCTTTGGGACATTTTTTTGTATTTTTATTTTGTGGTAAGAGTTTATTCTGCTTAAATTATGTTTTATAGCATCTCTTTTTCTATTTTTACAGTTAATGTGGTGGTTTATAATGTATTGATCAGCTGTCTCTGCCATGAAAATTTTTTCATTGAAAATCCATGTAAATCTGATTAATTTATTCACATAGAACTTTTTAAACTTCATTTCATTGCAGTGACACTTTACTAATGAGTCAGATATTTAATTGATCATAATTCAGTTAATATCTGGAAAATGTAGCATTTAATTAA
>BGPR01053387.1:0-10413 GCA_013235015.1 Araneus ventricosus | reverse complement strand
ACGTATACTATATATTCGCTATTTCCATCTGAAAACCTTTTATCCGACGAGAAGATAAAATTGGTAATTTACTAGATTATCCATCACATATCACTCAAGCTCATCATTAATAAGATAACTTTAGTTTCAACTCAGAAATCTTTTCTTGAAGAGGACAAAAAGAGGATTGATCTTGATAAGTGTGATTAAGCAAGTAGACGCCCCCAGATCAAGCCACCTAACATGCACAGTATGGCCTGGAAAAAAAAACAAACATATAAACCATTAATGCAATTATATCAAACTGGAGAAATAATGTTTAGTTTCTGCCATGGTTAAAAAACTCCTGCAATGTAGGAACAAAGTTATACCATCTTTTATGTTAAGAGGCAACAATATATGTCAAAATTACCGATTTGAGTAATACAGTGTGTGGTGGAAAGCCAAATGGTTTGCAGCAAGAGAGTGCAAACTAGGGATGTCACGAATATTTGGCAACTATTCGGTATTCAGCCCTTTTGCTGAAGATTCGGTTTAGCCAAATCTTAAACAGATATTCAGCCGAATAATTCCAGCTCAATAATTTTTAAAAAAATGTGCTTTTACATAGATTTAACAAAAAATATTGTGCAGAATTATATTTCAGCACATTTATTATATAAAAAAAAATCTCTTAATGTTTACTCAATTTTAAGTAAATTTGGTGTATTTAATAATGTCACATATCATTGTAGAGCCTGAAATTATGATGCAAGAACAATAAATTACACTGCGCTGCAAAAAAATTTTTTTTTTCGAGCCCCGACACCATTCCTGCAAATTCTTATGTAAAACTAGCTGTTACCCGCGACTTCGTGCGCGAAGAATTTGAATAGCTACTTTTTTTTAAATTTACGAATGTAAATGTTTCGTTATATATAGAAAGGGGAAGTCAAAAGTTCTGACGGTTGATAATACATAATTGGACGACTAATTTAATTCTCTGTTACTGTAAATTACATCATTGTACTCAATGGTATCATCTGCTCTTTGGAATATATCATCCACCATGCTATATGTCATCTGCTTCTACTGTTTAAAAGAATACATAAGACAAAATATACCTTCCTATTATAAAAACTCTGACAACCATATCATATACGTCAATGGACGATCCTGGTTTGTTTATTTTGGATTCATAGACCGTTTTCCGGTAACCTTCCGATTTAAGCAATCGCCAAATCTATTTGGCAACTGTATCAAGCGCCAAGCTGGAAATAAAGGTGAATTAGTTCAAAGTCTAACCGTTGCCTAGTAAAATGACCCACTGAATCCGAATATGACCCCCATTTTGCCCCATCACCCACCGTTTTCTCGGGATGCCCCCCCCCCCCCGTGTGTGAGGGGGGGGGGGGGTTGTGGCCGGGAAGTTGGTGTGGAGGGGGAAAACAACTATTTTAACCGTTAAATATCTTCTGAGGGGCTACAGAGGTGAAAAGTTCTAAAATATGAACATTTGTAGCAAGGGGGGGGGGTTGGGAGGGATTTGTCCCCTTAAATTAAAAAAAAAAAAGCAATAAAAATTTCCGGTTTTTCTGGTTTATTTTCGTAATTTTTTCACTTATTTTCTACATATTCCAGCTTCCAGCCACCCCTTTTCCTCACCCAAACACCCCACATAATAAAAATATATTGCAACAATTTTGGCTGAAAACGGGTAAGGGGGAGAGGTCCCGAAACCCTCACAAGAAAGTTTGGAAGATTCACTGTACAACGTTGCCACTCTTTATTTTTATCACTGTTATGTAATTTTATGGCCATGAATTTGATTTGGAGGGGGGGAAAGGATTATTTTAACACAAAAAATTTAAAAATAAAAATATAATATATATAATAAATAATAATAGATAATATAATATAATAAATGTAATTTATAATATAGTACGTTGAATCTTTAAAAAGTTGTCTAATCTGGGGCCCACGAAAATTCCTTCCTTGATTTTAGACTCACTAAGACGAGGAAATTTAATTTTCAAAAAGTTAAATCCATCACCTGTCTTATCCATTGCTTTCACAAACTGTTTGCTTAATCCGAGTTTGATGTGCAAAAGCGACAACATTGTACAGTGAAACTTCCAAACTTTATTTTTATACATTAATTTTATTTATTATATATTATATTTTTATTTTTAAATTTAAGTGTTGAAATAATCCTTTCCCCCCTCCAAATCAAATTCATAGCCGTAAAATTACATAACAGTGATAAAAATAAAGAGCAGCAACGTTGTACAATGAATCTTCCAAACTTTCTTGTGAGGGCATCGGGACCTCTCCCCCTTAACTGTTTTTAGCCAAAATTGTTGCTATATATTTTTATTATATGGGGTGTTTGGGTGAGGAAAAGGGGGGCTGGAATATGTAGAAAATAAGTGAAAAAAATTGCGAAAACAAACCAGAAAAACCGGTCATTTTTATTGATTTTTTTTTAAATTTAAGGGGGAAAATCCCTCCCAAATCTCCCCCCCCCCCTTGTTACAAATGTCCATATATTAGAACTTTTCACCTCTGTAGCCCCTCAGAAGACATTTAACGGTTAAAATAATCGTTTTCCCCTCCAAATCAAATTAATGGCCATAAAATTACCGGACAGTGGTAAAAATAGGGGGGACGGGGCGTCCCGAGTAAACGGTGGGTGATGGGGCAAAATGGGGATCACATTCGGATTCAGGGGGTCATTTTACATAAGAATTTGCAGGAATGGTGTCGGGGCCGATTTTCATGCAGCGCAGTGTTATTAGCATTTTCAGGAAAAAGTATGATTTGTTTCTTTCCTTATATATTATCAGATTCTGAAAATAAATGATTGGGTGACTGGAAAAAAGACAGCATTCCAGTGGAATCTTATCCTTTTTCCAATTACCCATTCAAATGTTCACTATATACTGTGCTTGCAGGAGCTGAAAGATATTTTGCTTAATTTGCAAATCTTGGATATGTTTCTGCATTTTTTCCACCAATTAAATGGGCACTGCATTTCAGCTATTAGAAGTTCTTTATCAAAATAGCTATTTACTTGAAATAATTTTAATTTATTCATTAAATTTTCTTTTGTGTTTGTCATTGTCATGTTCTGCAATGATAACTTATTTCTGTGAAATCAACCCAAAATGAAGAGGGTTTCTCATTTCATATTATCGGAATTAAAATAGTTTAAAACATTTTTATTTAAAATTTAAGAAGTATGTTATTTACAATTAAAAGTGAAATGTTTTTAAAAAGCAATAATGATTTGGCTGAATAGCGAATATTTGGCCGCCAAATATTCGCTATTCAGCCAAATCATTATTGGTTGCAGCCCTAGTGCAAACTTCCTCAATATTCAATTTCTGAACCAATGATATGGTGAACTCATCCATTGGCCCTCTAGATCTCTATACTCACTCTGCCTGATTCAGATGCCTCCCTCCCTTTCGTAGAGAAGTAAGAAAAGTCTCGCATATCAGTTTCCCTATGACTCTTGTGAAGAGATTGTCGACAAAATTAGTGTCACTGCTGTAGCAATATATAACTTGCTGAGTACCTTTCAAACTGTTGGCCAATCCATCACTGATGCATGTGTTGCAGTTTGTAGAGACTCATTTGAAGAATTCTGGCAAATAGCATATATTATTTCTGGAAAATATCAGTGATTTACAATGACTCTTACTTAACTATGTTTTTGACTTCATTTTTCACCACACAGTATAAAATTTTTTGCCATCTTCTATCACCCCTTAAACTTTTGGCTATCTTTCATGTTACACCTCTTGAACAAAATTATCTTCACTTTTCTAATGAAACAATCTAAGGTAAGGCTGGGCTGTACCAAGCTTCTCTAAATTTTGAAGTTTTTTCATTCCTTTAAACAGAGTCCCCACTCTACTTTTCAAACTAAAAATAAGGACCCTCTAAGCACTAAGCTATATTTTTTAATATTTAACCAAATTTCTATCATATGTTCCAAAACTGATGCGTTTTCCAGTCATCCATAGCCACAAAACTTTGGGGGGGGAAGTTTTTTTTTTTTTTTAACTCCGAGACTTTTTCAAAATCCTCTCTCCTAGCTGGTGAATATTTGAACAACCAGTATAAAGATGATAGAATGCCATTTACATTCCAGTCAGTAATAGATGCTCCATGTTTAAATGAATTATTCATAATATGTAGCCCACAGCTACCGATATTATGTGCCTACTAAATTCTTTTTGCATCTCCTCTTGAAGATGACCCAGTTAACATTGGGCCAGTCCATCAATACATGCAAAAGTTTTGATAAATCTAACTTATTATCAGCATTCCTAAAGTCTGTCCATATCTCATCAGACCGTGTATGGCCTATGAAGGCAGATGTGAAATATTTTGTATTTATCTACTTGTCCAATTTTACATTCCAGTACCTAACATGAATGCCCATTTGCTTCTGTGTACATTTATTTAATGTCTCATCGAATAATAGTGTAAATAAATTTACATCTTCTAGGTTTGTAAATAGCGAACTCTTGTAATATGGGGCTAACCCAAAGCAACCTATGTATGCACATTTCTGTTCCTCCACAAGTAAATTGCTTTGCAGTTAGGCTATAGAGAAACATTCTTGTGAACAAGTTGTTACTCCTTCACATGAATTATTCAAAAAATGACTCTTGACAGTCTTCATTGCCTACAGAATACAGAAAATAAGCATTTTCTAAGGACTACTGACAAAAAATAAGTACTTCTAAGGGCTTTTAGAAATGGCAGGTTAAAATAAGCACTTTCTAAGACCCATAGGAACCCTGTATAAAACATTTTTTAGTGAAGTCATAAATTGAATAGTTGTACTAAAATCAGGGTTCTTACTGATTTTTTAAAATAAAAACCAAGGAGTATTCAAAATTTTCAAGGAGTCAATATTTACGCATGAAAAAGGGTTCCCTTTTTAAAGTACACAAAAATTATATTAGAGTATTTAAAACATTGCTAATAACTCAGATAAATGTGGTTATATTTATTTCTTTTGTAAGTTTTTACTAAGCTGATTTATCCAGGAATGCCATGTTAAATCTATTTATATGAAAGTAGAGTGATGCCATTTAGACACACAATTTTTTTTATAAAATTATACAACTACCCCGAAAGTTCAAATAGTTCATTACATACCATGATTTATCATGTTTCAAATAAAAAACTGCTTCCATTTTTTTTTTTTTTGTATTTAAATTCTTAAATAATTTTCATGTCTGACTGTGCACCTTATACAGTGCAAAGTGATCCAGTATTTAAAATATAGAGATGCAAAGAGAGACATAGATTTAGATATTAGAATCTGTTTTGGGGGCATTTTGACTGCTTATAAAATATTATACGAAGAAAATAAAATTAACAAGATTTCTTGATTATTGAAACTAATTTAGCTACAATTGATTAAAAGTATCTATTTTCCTTCCACCATCACAATATATGTCCTTTACAACAAACCATACGTTAAAATCTATATATATGATTCTCTTACATAGCGACAAAAAAGGGTGAAATTTCTTAATCGCTGTTTGGCAACAGCTCACAAGTTTGTTTTGTTTACAATGACGGAAAGACAAAGACAACAGATTTTTTTTTCAAGAGACAAAGATTTTTTTATTTTTTATTTTGAGTTGAATAGTTTGAACAAAATAAGTGTAAGTCTTGTAGTTTTCATTAGGCAAATGAATGAATGTCTTCTTAATATGCACTTTTTTGTGAAAAGGTTGAGGAATGGGCTATTTCATCTCTCCATTCTTCACATTTTCCGAGTTTGAAAACATAAGTGACAACCCAGAGAAAAATGTCAAACTTTTCTTGATTAAATTGCAAGTGGAGTGAGTCTGTATACATTTAGAGAAGTGTTCTGAGCAACATAACATGAGTAAACTTAGGCTCTTATCAATTTTAAAAAGCTAAAAATACATAATCATTATGGTTTCAATTTTGAATAGTTAATATGAGCATGTTTCAAGCCACTTTTCTCTTTAAATGGTCCTTTTTTTAGGTAAAAGGTTGTAAAATGGGTTATATCATCTCTTGACAACTTAAATTTTCTGAGATTTAACACATAAATAACTGCCCAGAGAGAAAAGTTATATCTTTCTTGGCTAAATAATAATTAGAGTGAGTTTGAATGCATGTGGGAAAGCTTTTCTCAGCAACATTTCATTGAAAATAGGGCATGTTTAAAATTTTGTTGGAATGAAGTAAGGACAAATAAAACTGTTGAAGATATTGTCACTTGTGTGTGGAAAAAAGTTTTAAATGACTGATTTCTGATTGATGTAAATAATTTTGATTTTTAAATATCTTAGAATTATATATATTAGTATTCAGATTTCTTTCTAACATTTACATATGTATCTCTGTGCTACCAGAAGATTTTAATTTTAGTAATTGATGAAAAATTAATTTTAGGAGTTCATACAATTTCAGATAATTTAAATTTACTTTCAGTTATGCATTTCTGCTACTAATAGGAAATTATAACTGTATGGCGAACAAAGCGAGCTGGGATCAAGTAGTGATCCCAAAAGAATCGCTACGTGATTCTTGGGGGTTGGGGAACAGGGGTGTAACCCCCTAGTTTAAAGAAATACAGTTAATTTTTCGAAATAATCCAAGAGAAATGACATTCTCAATTTGCATCATTCTATTGTTTTGGTTATTACTGCTTGGCACTTAAAACCAATTATTAAATTTGGACACTGCTAGGAGATGAACATCAAATCGTGGAAAGAGCAACACAATATACTGGGTAATTGATACGGCGACGATTTAGAATCCTTTTTAATGGTAAAACCTAGTACACATTTAATAAAAGAAATGTTAAAAATTAAAAATCAAGGAGTTCATAAGGAATTAAACCCAAATTCAAGAAGTTTCGATAATGCTTGAAAATGAAAATCGTTTTCAAGGAGTGTACAAACCCTGTACAAAGAAAAATGACTTCCCTTTTTGGTGGGGGAGGGATTGTAAAATACACTACAACAAGGCACTGCACGAATAAGTATTTAACACATCCAAATAGATAATTATTTTATTCCGGTAACTTTCAGCTCAGAGAAATGGATAAACAATATTTTTCGACATGCAATCCAATCTTTGTAATTGTAAGGATATTTTACCAATGCTGTTTTAAGAAACTGCACAAATAAACTGGCTGCTTTGGAACTAAGCACAGAAAAAGTCACTCGGATACCTTCATATATAAATTGCTTTTCTTACCTTTGAAAATCACAGATTGCAGATGTGAATTTATGCCTCACTAGAAATGTTGCAATGGCCTCAGCAACCTAATTAAACAAAAACAGAAAATTAATAAATTTCTGAGTAATATATTTATGATACACATTTGATAAGGCCAAAACATGGCTGGTTATGTCCCAAATAGCAAAGTATCAAAATAATAATAATAAAAAGAGCTATAGTGAGTGATTGGTTAACTTATTGATGCCCACTCAATTAATTTAAAGCATAAATTTCAGTAAATTATTACTTCCGATTTTTTTTTTTTTTTTGTATTCAAAAATAAATCAAAGAGAAAAAAATCTCAAAATGACAACATTTGACTTCAAAATCTGGCTAGTAGAAGATATACAGGGTGTCTCAAAAAAGTGGAACAAGCATTTATTTCCTTAAATATTGCACCTAAACATACTTCCAATTACAAAGTTTCATCAAATAAGATAGGAACTTGTGTGGAAACACTTTGGCTTCTGTGGAAGTTGAAAATAAGTTAATAAATTTTTTATACAGCCCTCATAGAGAAAAAGTGTCAATGAATAAAATGTTTCTCTTACACTCACCTGTGCATAAACTAAGTTTCACGATTTTAACTGCAAAATTTGCAGAAATATATTACTTTTTAAATTTAAAGGAACTGTTCATAAATTTACATTGAAATGCTTATTGCAGAAATGCAAGTTTATTCAACATAGAAAAACTGAGAAATACAAATATTTGCCTAGTAGAAAGTGCCTAGTTCAAAAAGGAGTCCATATATCTCAATGAAATTTGGTACTTTTCCAAGTCTATACCAATAGTACATCTCTACCAAATTTCATGAAAATCTGAGATGGTGAGGCAAATTTTATTCAAAAATTGTGTGTTGATTTGACATGAAATGAACCTGACGCATTCTGTTACTCAGTTTCATTGGCAGATAGTTACAACTATCGATTTGATAAAGAATGGAAGGACAACTTGAGAAAATAAAATTTGACATAAAACAAGAAAATAGTCTAATATCAGACAAGAATATTAAATTATTTGCCCTCAGTGTTATGGATATTATTAAGTTTTACCTAAAAGTAGTGGCGATTCATCCTTAAAGGCTGCAGAGTTGCAAAACTCACTAAAATTAATTTAAAAATTCGTATTTTCAATTTTATTCTTGTTTGTTTACTTGTCCACTTTGAGAGTTTGATTATCAACGATAAAAGATAAAAACGAGAAAAAAAACACAGAAAATGAATGATAAAGTAAGACATGGGATGGGGCTGCACATCAAACAGTTTTGGAAAGAAACAAATAGAATAGAAAGAATAATAATAAATGCATACATAATCATAGGAAATTTCATGCTCTTTAATTTGTTAAATCAATTGATTTTGAAAACTGAATAGTTTTCGAGATATTCAAGAAAAACTAAAAAAGGGGGCATGAAATCCAAGATGGCGGAGCCAGCTCTCCCCGGAAGACCGGGGACTTTTAATATGTTCAACAGAAGCTTCTCGCGAACATGTGAACAAATTTTCAAAACTATACGATTTAATGTTTTTTCCAACCCTTTGTTGACTGGACTATCAACTAAGAATTCTTACAAATTCATCCACTTTGAGACCAATTATATCAAAAACTATTGAAGCTAGAAGGAAAATAAAAGCATGCATTTGTAGGGCATTGTACGCTCTTTAATTTGTTAAATCAAACGTAATTTGAAAACTGAATAATTTTTGAGATATATATGAAAAACTTAAAAAGGGGGGATGAAATCTAAAAAAGCGGCACGAGCCCCCTCTCTCTCAGGACCGGGAACTTTTAATATGTACATCAGGAACCCTCACGAAAATGTGTATCAATTTCAAAACTATATGATTTTATGCTTTTTCACTCCCATTTCGGGCCTCCGTTGACTGGACTATAAGCGTTATCTTAACATGTGTTGAAACCCCCCTGGATCTATCTCGCTCTGAATTCTACCCTTTCGTCGGTTTTCTTTCTTGATATATCTGGTAAACAAAGCTTTATGACTATGCTTTCGATTTATCATATTCAACATCTGGGAAAACAAAACAAAAAAAAGAATGTTTCCTTTGCACTTCTTGAGAAATTAACCACTTTTAAGGTGCTTAAAAATGGTTTTCAAATTTAAGCGCTTTTCATGATACTACGGACCCTGGATTTAAGCAGGCTCAACAGCTAAAGGAGTAATGAGAATCATATCTGGAGAAGAATGATGTCCTATATATGAAAACATAGAGAGAATACATTTAGTTTGGCTAAAAGATACAAAAATTAAAAGAGATACAACTAGTATGGCTATCAAAAAAGAAAGGCTAGAGAAATTTATGAAAAACTGAAGAGAGAGTGAAAAAAGCAACCACATACAAAAAAAAAAAATTCTGAGCTACCACTAGATAATTTGTAAAATTTAAAGGGAGATATGGAATAAAACTTATGGTAATGCATGGACAGCCAGCTCCTGCATATAAAGAAAAGCTGTTAAAATGTCTTAAATTCCAATTATTCATTAAAAAAGAAAAAGACATTGTCCACATCAAATTTTCAAATGTGATGAAACTGGTTTAATTTTGAAGTGCATGCTAAATTGTACTTGCATAATAAAAGACAAGGAAAATATTCCCAAATCCCAAGAAAGATGGATTGCCTAAATATGAAACTGAGTGGTGATATGAAACTTAAACCACTTCTCATCTATCATTCTCAGAACGCTAAAGCATTCAAAAAATTCCTTAATTTAAAAAAAAAAAAAAAAAGAATGCCAGTGATATGCAGATTGAATGAAAGCATACATGTGCGGAAGGTTCTATTCTAAGATTGGCTGTTTAAAATGTGTGCACTAAGCATCCAGGATTATCTTCAAACCAATGAAATTCCATTGGAAACTTTATTGCTACTGAATACAGCATCAGGACAAAAAGAAGATTATTTGATGGAAGACTTTGCCTAGTTTGTAGCTCCATGCTATTTTAACCAATGGATTAGGAGGTTATTGCAGGTTCTAAGAATACGTACATTTACTCTCCGTTTTGAAGCAAGCCAGTTCTCCTCAAAAATCAACACTAAAAATGTTTTAAAATTTGATTTTCTTGAAGCTATCAAGTACATTCAAAAAGGTCTTATCAGCTATCTCTCAAAGAGACTTACTCTACTAGATGAAAGATGAGTCAA
>BGPR01053384.1:0-10414 GCA_013235015.1 Araneus ventricosus | reverse complement strand
ATTTCTGTATAACTTAATGTCCTTCACTGTTCTGTGATTATTTCTGTTTAACTTAAATTAGGTCCTTTTGAATCAATTTTAAATAGTTAAATGATTAAATAATAAACGATGATTGTTAGATTTTTGAATTGATGAAGATTATTTTTATAAGGAAATTTTAACTAAGAAATTACTAATTTTTCATTAACAATTATTAAGAAATTTTTGCTTCCTCCCTTACTCTAATTTGTAAAGATTTAGTCCATTGCGATGAAACATTAAAAAATTCATGGAAAGATGCAAGTTGAAATAAATGCGTATCTAGGGATACAGATACTATTTATTGGTTTTAATAAAAATACGTGAAATGAAATTTTCTCTTCGTGTTTTATATCGAGCGAAAATACCAGCATTTCCCCCTTCGTTCGTATGGCTCAAATCAAACAAAAATGCACGCAAACCGACAGATTTCCCTTTGATAGATTTCGACCAAAATTTAACACAGGATTCACAATTTTGGCATTAAGACCTCGAACCGAATTCCATTCCTCTAGCTGGCCCGTTTTTGAATGATCATGTTCATAGATATGCAGACAAACTGACATAATTTCAATGACCAATAATTGGTCAAATGGCATATTAAAATATTTTTGAGATTGAATT
The DNA here is from genome assembly GCA_013235015.1 of Araneus ventricosus. Lineage (NCBI taxonomy): Eukaryota > Metazoa > Arthropoda > Arachnida > Araneae > Araneidae > Araneus > Araneus ventricosus. The sequence continues at coordinate 9,772 of BGPR01053384.1, read as the reverse complement.
AAGAAAATTAATTCATTTAGCCTGTTACTATCATTAGTTTGATTTTTTATAGTTAACTTGATAAATCAACAGTTAACAAATTGGAATTTTGTTACCGTTTGAAATAGCATATAGATTTTTATTTCATTGAAAGATATTGTTGCAGTGAGATTCTTGAATCTTCTGTCCGACATTTTCTTTTTAAAGATGGACATTCACGATCACTCCACACTGCGCAAATGGCGTGGTAGCACTTCACACCATTCCAATTTTTAGCCCATCCATTTAGATAGGTCACCCACGGGCCGAACCGCGCAAACCCATCACTCCAGTCCCCCAGGTCTACTGGGCCTACTCTTCCCCCGTTTTCGCAACGGGACTCCCATAGTAGTTTGGGGTTTTCGCTTTCTCGAGAGAGCCTCATTCCCCCCTTTCTCGCATATCTACAATAGTTGTATTTCAGTTTTACGGCCCAATAGTCCAAATGGATTTCAAGAGAGGTCGAAAATCCAAACTTTCCACCACAACACTCCAATTCCGATCGGATTTTTGCATTGACTACCGGTTTTGAAGAGATGCGACCAAATTTGCGTAGTCTGGAGTGATCGTGAATGTTCAACTAAAAAGTTGTCATACTGCAAACGATTTTCTGATTTTTAACGTTGTTCACTGCGTTTTTATTTTGACTAACATTCAATCTGTGAGTCTTCATAAATTTTAAATTAGTTTTATGTGGCAATAAGTAAAAATGTGGTAATAAGTGAATTAAATACACAACACTTTTATTGTGTGGAAATATGTGATTAGAGAGAAAACTTATACAGATGTGAAAAAAAGTGTAAACGATGCATAAATAAGTGTTATACAACAGGAGAGTGTCTTCAATTCGGAAAAGTTAAAGAAATTTAAAAAAAAAAGCTATTTTCGTTAAAAGTAATTGTTATATGGAACATATTTTAAAATTTGGCCTTAAGGTATCCGACTGTGTTCGGAGACATTTTTTTGAAAAATAAATTATATATATTTTTTAATGTTATTTTTCAACTGCATATGTTTTGAAACTAAGAAAATATTGTAAAATTAGTCTTTCAAAATACTATTTTTTTAAAAAAATGAGAAATATGAAGAAAAATGACTAAAATATTTGCCTTACGCTAACAGCCATAGACAAAATCATATTCTAAATATACATAAATCCTTGTAGGAGTACATTTTTATGACAGTTATCTGTGTTACGCTCTAAAATATTTATTGTACTTCAAAATAGTTTTGAGATATAGCTGAACATAGTTACTAAACTGGTAATTTTTCATAAAAAATGTCTTTCGTTTATATTTAAGCACTTAAAAATAATACTTGATTTTAAAATTGACCTTAGTTTTTAGAAGAAAACATCAAGCATATTACAGAAAACAATCTCAGAAAATTTCATATCAATACTTGAATAACGTTTTGAGAAATCATTGTTACGGTCGACAGTTTTCCTCAAAAATATCATTTCTCAGAAAACACATTTAAAGTTTTCATGCAACATAAAATAATGCTTACAGTTCGGTAATAAAACAGCTGTAACTCCATTTGTAAATCACGTAGAGTAAAAAGTGAGACAGTTTTAGAAAGCTAGTTAAACAGGCTACAAAATTAAGGCATAAAAAGTTTTTGATAATTTCATCATAAACGACGATTTTAAAGCAGTCGGATACCTTAAATACTTTTTGGTATATGACACTTATTATCTTTTAACATGTATGAACATCTAATACAGAAGTGGGGAAACTTTTTGTATTGAAAGGCCTCATGAATTTCGACAGATGGGCAAAAGGCTGCATGAGCAGAATCTTAAAGATTATTGTTCTGTGAATTATTATTATATTATAGACAAGTATAAGAGAGTCTAAAAGGTCACATACGACCTTAAGGCCGCAGGTTCCTCACTCCTGATTTATTATATTTATACATTTCAATACTTTAACTTTTTCATTCATCGCAATTATAAAAGATTAGTCCAAGTATTATTTATTACATTTTATTATTGTTTGATTCATATATCCTAACTTCAATTTTTACTTTCAAGTTTAAAATAGCAATATTCAATAACTGCGCATATACTTGTGTTTAAATTGCACGTTTAATTGCATTTTACTTGCTTATTTAGTTTTAAATTGAATAAATTACAGCAGTTTTAAAAATTATGCTTTTAATTTTTAAAAAATTTCATTTTATGAGTATATCAATTAGTAAGAAGGCGAACTATAAAAAAATTACTTAGCAATAAATAGCACTTAAATTTTGCTAAACGGAAAAATATATATTTTAAAGTGTCGTAAATTTAAATAATCTCGTTTAATCATTTAAAATAAAAAATTCGTAATGAGTAATGATAAGAATTCATTTGGTGGAATTATTTGCATTTTAAGCTAATTGCAACACCTAGAAGAGATACGAAGTCATTTCAACATTCTCATTTCTTACACTGTATATAAAAGCATCAGTAAGTTAGAGAGGAAAACTTCTGCAACTATTAAATTAAACTTTTTAAAATTCTCCTTTCAAGCAGGGGGTCATAAAAAAATTCTCATAATTTTGCAGGACGTATCTGATATTGTCCTTCTCTTCAGAATTCAGGTAGGCTCTAGAATCCTCCCATCCAAACATCGTTTTTTCTCGAAGTAGGGCTTAATTTATGTCCACCGAAACTTTCCCTTTTCATTCGGTCATGATTAATTTCCTCTCTGGCATTTAGTTGCAGAACGTGTTCGGTTTACTAGAAGTGTCGATTCACGAAGCAAATTGCTTGAAAACTACTTGACGGAACATCTGAGGGAAAACACGCGTTTCTTTAAGAATTAATACGATTATCTTTCTCTGTCCGGCTCAGTGAATCCATTCTAATTAAATCCTCTGTGATGCTGGCATGTTTTTCCCATTATCTTGATGAAGAATTTCCCATAAAGCAAGAAAGAAATGGCGAAGGACTTTTTGCATATAAATTATCGGGTAATTACCTGGAAAAGTCTTAATAGCTGACTCAATAGTACAGAAACAAATGTCAGGCAACCAATGCTTCTTTATAACATTGTAACAAAAAGTGCCTTTAGCGGAACTTTTAAAGTTAGAGGGTCTACATTCAAGAATTATGCGAGTACTCAATTCAAAAATGAGATACGCATATATTTTTACATGCACTTTTGGTATATAATCATATGATCAATTATCTATTTTTATGCCTGCGCTTTGATAACGTAGCTTTCCAGTTCCTTTTCCCTCCGAAGTAGAGTCACCATAGAAATATGCATAGGAAATCAGTATTCAATAATTGGTATTTCTTTCAACCGGCCGGCAGCTAAATACTGTTGCACAAAGTCTTACTGTGGGTGTATGGTGTAAACAGTCCAACACGCAGGATAATGGAGAAGGAAGGTTTATTTACAAATATTCAGGAAAACACGTAGCACAGGTACAGGAAACAATAGTCCTTGCACAGATTACCAATGTAAATGGACAACAATTCACAGGTAATGACAGTTCAGCATTTTCATACCTAACAACACAAACAGCCAGCAAATAACTAGTGACGACAATAACAGCTCTGCTCACCAGCTGATTAGCTCACACAGCGGATAGAACTCCGAAGACGTTCACGCTTCAAAGCGAAGTAACCAGTCGATCAGAGACACCACCGTGATCCCAACGCGGTCTTATATACTCTCCCCGATAGGCCGTGACGTCACATAGAATTTTCAGGAAAAACCTGGATCTCGGCCCCTAATAGAAATATCGAGAAAAGGGTTGCATTTTCGGGAATCATCTATTTGTCGCCAAGGTCACCAAATTTGTCGCCAAGTCGCCAAAATGGTCGCCAAGGTCATGCGTGCCATAAGAGTCGCTGAGGTCACTCCATGCTTCACCTTGTAAAACTCTCTTCCCAACCATAAGACTTGCATTGCTGGGAAGCGACTTTCCATGACTGTAACAATACCTTTTCGACGGAAACTCCCAAAGACAGTCGAGGTACTTGGTGAAGGGTGGTCGACGTAGGTCATGCTTTTTTAAAAGCTCATAAGTGTGAAAATCCAAAAATCCAAGAGTGATACGTTATTCGATTTAATAGGATTATCAGTGAAGGATCAGAAGATTCTATTGGAAAGAAATATCGATGTTTTCTTGTTTCTCTTCTGACTGTTAGTTTGCCTTAGTATAAAGTAGTATAAATATAGTATAAAGTAGTATAAGTTAGTATAAATTTGCCTTACATTCCCTGCTATTTTCCTCCAATGTTGCAAACACAATATTTGATTCATCATTGTAAAGAAATATTATTTTACTGATGTTGAATAAATTATTGTTGTTATTAAGATGATTAATCACTGAACTGGTGAATCCGCAGATTTTTCTTTTTGTTTCACAAGTAAAATAAACAAGTTGTGAATAATTCATCCGCTTTTAAAATAATATCCTCGATGGTTTAGAATACGTATACCTAAATAAGTTGGAAACAAAAATATCTTCCATATTACTATCTATATCTAATATTGAAGCAGATTCTTTTAAATAGCAATAACAAATAATTAAGCACCTGTTTATATAAACTCATATTTTCTCTTTTTTTCCTGTTCATGATTAACATATCGAAAAGTTTCTTTCGAGCAATTCTTGCGAATTATTTTGTGAAATAAAATGGTTGGAACGTAAAAGTATAAGTTTAAATTTTGCATATTGCATTTTTTTAGATATATATCAAGTAAAAAATATTTTCGATGCTGATTAATACTTCATTTATTTACTGTTTGAAAATTTGACGACTTTCAAATTCCGAAAAACCATCAGTTTGTTAAAGAATGGAAAAATGCAAACGATTCTTAATTCGACAGCGGTTATTTAAAAAAGAAGCAAATATTTGCTTTAAAGAAACAACAGAAAAAGGTTTATTTTCCTAATTAAACCACCATAATTAATAATTTGATTGTGGAAAGCAAAAACTTTGAAGAATTTGCCGCGAGTGAACTTCTTTAAATTGATCATTCTTACTCTTAAATTAGATTTTCTAAGTTTCTTTTCGCGTGATTTTAATGATTACCAGTAATCCACGAATTCTTTTGTTTCGTATCTTTTATGCTCTAATGGGAACCACACAGAACAGGGACCTAATTTTTAAATATGGAGGTCGTTTTTTTCTTAAAGTTTAAAATAAATGTAATAAAAATAGTTTTTTAAAAAGACTTTTATTAGTGTACCAAAATGAAGAATTCTTTTCTTTTAAATATTTTCTTTCTAGTTTTCAATTCATAATTCATTATTATAAATATCATGGAATCTTTAATTCATTAATTTAAAAGATTAACTGTCCATTAAGTTCTGAAAATACAGAAATAGTGAATTGTCGTCGAGAAAACACAAGTGCACAGAACGTCAAAACTCTAGCACGTCAGAAACCATTTGAAAAAACGATTACAAAATTCCATCTCTACAAACATGAAACAAGTCAAGCTAAATGAAAGTGCATAAAAATGTCACTTAAGAAAGGGAAATTATTAACTTATCCGATGCAACTGTCATATGAATGTTCCACATATACCGTCAGAATGCCCAAACTTTAGTGGTCTTTCAAAACGCCTTTAATTTCCTTATCTAATTTTCTTTATAAAACTCGTTGCGTTTTTAAAGTCCATAAAGTTTTATTCGCTGATTTAAATTATAGTTTTATTTTACTGTACTTTTATAACATTTGTCGTCCCACCACTATCTTAATTTTCATTTACCTTGATGCTACTTTCAATTTTGTTTGGCACAGGGCTCTTGCGCCATAAAACATTGAAACACCTATTAACTCATCATATGCAAAAATTCATTATGAAGTAGAATAAAAAACTTAAAATATCCACAATTAATGCTAGAGATCCATTCCATAAGGTATTATTTAATCAGTTTGATTTTTGTCTGTTGGCTATAGTACTAGAATCTGATTTTACCTACGTTTCAAGTTTTCGTTTATGGAGAGTCCTTTTTAAGTATTTATGTTTTTTTGCTGCTCACACTAACGTAACATGCATGAATAGCAATCGTGGTATAAAATTCTTTTCTACCCCTCATTACGCAGGGTTATTCAAAACAATTGCAGCGGTAACAAATGGAACCGAACCGAACTTGTGTTCTTCTCTGTTGAAGACTACGATCTCTGATTGATCTTTCATGTTATTTTTATTCTCATATATTTGTGCATTGTCTTTCTTTTTATATGATAGATTGTATTCTTATGAGTTTAAAGTGTAGTTTGATGTTCTGTAAAAGTAATCTTTTCATTCGATGGAACTTGCTTTACTATCGAAATTCAAACGTTTGCTATCTGAAAAATGTTCTCTAGGGAGTATTTTATCCTTCCTTCTCCTTGTGTGAGCTTCCTTTCAAATGCCTTAGTTCTTGCAAGAAAAATAAAATTGATGAAATAACATGTGATGAATAAACTTTATAGAAGCAGTAATCAACTCAAATGTGATTAAAGATATCTTGGATAAGTGGCTTTGCCAAAGAGTGACTGTGTAAAGTTCAAGAGAAAAAGCAGAAAAAAATCTACAAAATTCTCTTAATAATAAGTTTTAGTTAAGAAGTTTAAAATTAAGAAATTTACGAAATATTGAAATCTTCAAAATAACCCTTTTTTCTCCTTAACATACTGCGTTTGTTAGGGAATTCTTTATTTTTGTAAATTTTACTATATCGTAAACGAAGAAAAGAAATTATTGCTGTCTTCGGAGTCTTTCAACTCGAGATTTCAATGAATTTTGATGTTTTAGCCCTCCCTTGGTCTATCGACCTGTTTGAATTATCGTAATATACAAACGGATAGTTAACGAATCTTACAAAGCGAATGAAATGTATACTTCGGGAATTCATAAACGCAATGAGCTAAATGGATGGAGTTTGACATATTGTTTTAACACCACAACAGTAAATCTATATCGAATTTCTATCAAATCTGTCTGAGAAAAAAATGGTATTTTTCCAAAAGAGAAACTAGATTTTCTTCATTATCCTTCGAAGCCACAAAAGAAAGCACTGCATTTACGAAGAATTTTTGAAATTGACGAAAATTTCCATCCCTTTGCCATTCACTTTGAAGAAAACATTTTACATGTTTTCATAATTATTCTATTAATTATTCCATGGAAAGTCAGAGAAAAATTATTATTTATTTCGTCCTTCTACATATGCGTTGCATTTCTTCCGTGAAATATTAAACATATTCATTAGTGTGTAAATCATAATGTCTAGATTGCAAAAGTTTCTGATAAAGTGTGAAAGAGAGATGAAAAATAATACGGGAATCAAACTTACATTATTGAATAGATAATTTTAAGATGTTGTAGAAAGTGCTTTTTCTGATTAATAGTTCCAAAGCTCGACGTGCTCCTTAGCAATGCAAAACAAGCCCCGACCTGGTCGAATCCGCATGGTACTAAAGTCAATCGGCTGCACGATAAACGCAGGCCACCCTTGTTGGTGCCTGCGATTAGGCCACCGACTGAACGTCCAAACCACAAGTCAGTGCGTGTTGGTCTGAGTACAAAACATAACTCAACAATTTGTACGTAAATATGAGCCAAATAAAACATCAATGCATTTACAGCAAGTGGTTAAATATTGTCCTGTTCCTCAATTAAGGATGATAACTGATATTCAACCGCTTTGTCTGCTCCCTTCCTACACATCTGGATTTGCATAAGTTTGACACATTCCAATTTGACCAATTTAATGGCCAATTTTATTTTATTCCAAAATTTATACTGGATATGGTAATATCCAGTAAACAAATATATACTGGACATGGTGTTTTTGGTGAATATCAGAGTAGATTTTTTCAGAAAAATCCAAGGTGCCGTTGGAGCCAAGAAATCGAACCAGTGGAACACATGATTATTAAATGTGCGCTTTAACAATGAATTTATCTACGCTAGCGGCCTAGGTTTACCTCCATGCGAAACACAAATGTGGGTCAGCCCCCCTTGACATTCCTCCAGGATAGCAATCCAATCTATGCAGGGCAAAACATACAGGGATTTGCAAACTTTAAGGGTACGCCAGGCATATATTATACAGACAAGCCATTTTTGCAATGGAACATAGGTTCGGAAACGCAAAGGGAGACATTTATTTACAGGGTCTCTTTGTGACTTGTTGTTCTTCCCTGTGACTTAAGTGAAACAATAGAATGTATCCGATAAAACATTCAACTCAGATGGAATGGAATACAAATTTACTATAGCATAACAACAGTTTCATGAAAAGCAACATTATAAGACAACGACTGAAAAGCAAATTTCCAATAAACCCATTGTCAAGTTATCTATAATATTTGCTATTATTTTGAATGTAAATTTAATAGGATGCACCAAATTGAACTTGGCTAAATGTTAAGTGAAAGTTAACGAATTCGCATTTTATTTTAAATCACTAAGCAGTTAACAAACATTGCAATCATATAGAGTGCTTCAGGTGCATTGAATATTTTAATTAATAACCTTTATCTTAAAAATAGAACAAAGCTTTTCCTAGTAAGTCAAGAAAAACCTCTAAGAATGGTTTGAACACTTGTTATTCCTTTCCGGCAAGTTAGGTCTAATTCTTTCCAAAATTAATTACAACTTTTTAAAAGTAATTTTAGCTTATGAGAAAACGAAGAGATGAGACTTAACGAAATATGAAAGAACTCTTTATTATATGGTAAGGATTTTTGAGGAAAGAATTTAGTTGAGTTCGGAAATCTGCTGTCTTCGGCTGTTTCCAATAATTAAAAAAGTAAAGCAAATTTCAAAATATTTAAGTGAAATAAAATATATATATATAATCCTCACATCTTCACTTATTTTTTAAAACTATAGTTAGTAGTATAAGCAATGACATGCATTTTCCCTAGTTTAGGATGGCATTTATGAATAAGAATTTTCTATTAATACAGCAATCTTTATAAATTAAAGGCAAAAAGATTTCCATAAAATTTGTTTGTTTTAAAATTGGAGGCTTTGAATAATTGCAAAGCAAAATAATGTATTAACAAGAGAGAAATTACTTTTACTTGAGCACAAAACATCTTATCTTTGTCTACAAATTGCTTTGTTGGACTTTCTCTAATAGAGTAAATATCATCTTTATTACAGAAATCAAGCACGAAAAATGATTTAACAATAAAAATAAAGCTGTTTTGAAAACACGCTTTTAATAACGTAACAGTAAGAAGAAAAATATATAAAAAATATGGATATCAAAACAAAATCACAAAAGCATGGGGCGCTGAAAGAAGTACTCTGAAGAAATTTGAATTTTAATCTCATTTGTATTAATATTTTAATTTTTAATTAATATTTTGGGACCCCGTCGTAAGGGATAATTAATATTTTGGGACCTTGTCGTAACTCGCGGCTTCTGGGCCGTAGGGTTCCAGGTTCGAAACCCGATTCCAATAAAGATTTATCGTGTACGTGGGCATGGAGTACGTTAAATCTGAGTCGTGGTCCAAACGTACTTCCGTTGGTGTGGTGGGGAAAATTGGAGAGGGGAATGCCAGATCAAGTGTCATCTTCGTCATCTGACAGCTGTTTAAAATTACGAGGTCTGTTCTAAAATAGCCCTCGTGTTACTTCAAAACGGCACATTAATGTAACTAAACTAAATGAATGTTTCGGAATTTTCTTTTTTGTAATATCCTTTGTGTAATTTCTTCATAGTATTGTTCTCAACATCTGAGGATTTTACGATTTTGTTTAAAAGTTCATATTTTCGATAAACGTTTTTACTTTCT